>CM053028.1:207195296-207350848 GCA_028564925.1 Lithobates sylvaticus
ATCCATGGACATGATAAAGACTGTAATAGGGAACTGTACAGTGTGTGGAGAAGTGCAACAATTGCCATTACAAAAGTACTCCACCGGGTCGATTAAGAGGGGTGAGAGGCCTGCAGAGATATGGCAGATTGACTTCATCGGTCCCCTGCCCCGGGGAAACAATGGACTGAGATATTGTTGCACTGCAGTGGACACCTATTCAGGACTTATGCTTGTTCATCCTTGCAAACGTGCAGATCAAGCCGCAACGCTTCAACTGCTACAGAAACTTGTCGTTGCTTATGGTTGTCCCAAGCAAGTCCAAAGTGATAACGGCTCACACTTCACCGGATCAACAGTACAGCAGTGGGCCAAAGATTCTGGAGTGTACTGGTTGTGCCACATCCCATACCATCCACAGGCAGCTGGTTTGATTGAAAGATACAACGGGCTATTGAAGGACCAGATACGCAAACTTACACCCACACATACACTAAGGGGGTGGGATCGGGTTTCTCACACACGCAGTCATGTTGTTAAATTCTAGGCCAATAGCCAAAAGCACACCATATGAGAGGATGGTAGGGGCTGGGGCACAGATTCCACAGCTGGAGTGCAGAGTTCAGTATTTATGTAAGGTTCCTGAAAAAACAGGGCTTAACAGATACCATGTTACTGCTTCCCATGACATAGAAACCAAGAGTGACGTATCTGAAGCTGAAGCCTATCTAGGAATGAGAGGGAATCTGGCAGGAAGGTTTGAAGTTATATTTGCATTGGCAGATGAGCTTCAAGACAGTGGCTGGGACTCTGACTGGTTAGTGGATACTTCTCAGCAAGAGTGGAAAGTGAGGCTACATAACATAAAACCTTCCAAAATAAACAGCAGTGATCTTCTGGGAAATATCAGTATATTTCCTCTCCTCCCTATTGATGTTCTGTGGGAGGGTCAGAAGTGGGTACAGGCAGGGGGCAAAGTGTTAGTCAGATATCCAGGCAAGAAACCATTAAGAGAAGAGATCGTAGCTGAAGGGCCTGGATCTACTGTTTATGTATTATTAGAGGGAACAGATAATCCGCTTTGTTTTCCACTCCACAGGCTGTCTCCGATTTGATCCATAGGAAGACCAAAGAAAAGTGATTACAAGATGGAAAGAATGAGGGAAGATCGCAAGAGCTGTGGAGAGCAAGGCCTTTGATGTATTACAAGCCTGGACTTGTTTCTACAGAACTTTAGAATGGACTTTCTAATGAACTTTTTTTAAGTTAAAAGACTGAAACATCTTCTCAATGACAGAAATTGGAGGTGTTGCATTCAAGGAAAATTAATGTTTAGAATGAGTTTTATTAGTAATGAAGTGATTTTCTATATGGAGTCTGAAAGAAAAAAAATTCTAGGGCGGAATGTGTTGCGTTTGTTAAAATATGATTTTTTAAACATCAGACCTAACATTACATGGGAGAAATTACAAGTTTAGTTGATCAGATTACAAACAAGTCTCTGGTATGAGTAGAATTCTCAAACAAATGCTGTTTTCATACAATGGTGTTAGATAACATTCTTGTATTCAAATTGACAGTTTGAAGAGGCTATTGTCTCGTCAGCTACAGTAAACAGGTTGAGAGTGTCTATCAGACTGAAAAGAATGACTGTTATATTGATGACAGGATTTGGTTTGAGGAGAGAATGGGTAGCAAGCAACAGTCCATTGTCTTTTCAGCTACAGTAAACAGTTTGAGAGGGTGTCTCAACCTGAAAAGAATGACTGTTAGTCGGTTGTTATGGAAACAAGTCTATAAACATTAACTTTGGTCAACAAACTGGGACAAATAAAATGGATGAGTAGAGACACAGAGGGGAGACTGGAACAGATCATGCTGTAACATCAGGACACACATCATCATGCTTTGAACATCAGAAGCCACTCATGATAGAAGGACAGAACCTGGTCTCCAAGAAGAAATATTGCCAATGGAGATCATGAACATACAGTAACAGAAGTTAAGTAACCCTTTAAATGTATTTGTACTGTTAGACTTTAGGCTGTTCTATTTTCTAGGCATTTTGCTTGTTATAGATATCTGTCAGTCTTGTATTGTATTCCTAAGATTTTAATAGTTTTGTACAGCAGCTTTGTATAGTAAAAGCACATTTACACACTGTAGAAGTCTCAGCTTCCTTGTTATACCACAGAGTAACCTTGCTAGATAGACGCAAGCAAAACACATTGCAAAATTAAATTTTTTTGCAATGTTTTTCCAATATCAGATGTAAAGTTCGGGGGACCAGCCAGACCGCAGGACACAGGCTTTTAACCCAAAAGGAGGTTTATTAAACTTAAAACAGCTTGACAGCAGCAAAAACAAAAGAAAAAGGTTTCAGTCTCACCGACATTCAAAGTCCAGCATTGCTATCGCAATCAAACAGTCCTTGGGGTGGTTTCAGGTGACTTCACCTGCTAGGAGGCTTCCAGGCAGAACGCTGCTGTCCACGTTGGTTGCTGCACATCAAACCAAACACAAACCACCATCATCTCCTCTACACTCCTCCACACCCATCTGCAACTTCCTGTCTTGTTTTTAAACCCACTTCCTCTGACAGGTGAGTTAACCCTTTTTGTTCCCTTAAAGGGATCACAGACCAAACAGAGGGGAAACATAGCGTTCTTCCAGGACCCAGCCACTGCGTCCTGTACATATCCCCCCCCTGTGCCCCAACGCCAAGGAGGTGGAGGCAACAGTGGAGCTCAAACAATGGACTCGGGAGAGGGCATCTGCATTTTGATGCAGTCTCCCGGGCCTATGCTCCACTACAAATTTAAATTCCTGGAGTGCCAGGAACCACCGGGTAACCCTGGCATTAGTCCCTTTACCTTGTCTCAGCCATGTTAAAGGGGCATGGTCAGAAATCAGCCTAAACTTCCTCCCCAAGAGGTAATATCTGAGGGATTCCAGAGCCCACTTAATGGCCAGACACTCTCGTTCAATTATAGCGTAGTTTTTCTCCGCTGGTGTTAACTTCCTACTGAGGAAGACTACTGGGTGTTCCTCGCCATGAATAACCTGTGACAACACCGCTCCCAATCCTACATCGGAAGCATCAGTCTGTACAACAAACTCTTTTGAAAAATTGGGTGCTACTAGGACAGGGTGTTGGCACAGTGCCGACTTGAGCTCCAAAAAAGCCTTCTCAGCGTCTGCATTCCACTCCACCATGACCGATTTCCGACCCTTAGTCAGATCGGTCAATGGAGCTGCCAACGTGGCAAAGTTGGGTACAAACCTCCTGTAGTATCCCACCATACCCAGGAATGCACGTACCTGTTTTTTTGTGAGGGGGCGGGGCCAATTCTGTACAGCCTCTACCTTGTTGACCTGAGGTTTTACTACCCCTCTACCCACAACATAGCCCAGGTATTTCACCTCCTCCATTCCCAAAGCACACTTTTCCGGGTTTATTGTAAACCCCTCCTTCCAAAGAGAGTCCAGTACTGCCTGGACTTTGGGCAAGTGTGACTCCCAGTCTCTGCTAAAAATGACTATGTCATCCAAGTATACTGAGGCATACTCCCGATGAGGACGTAAAATCCTATCCATTGCCCTCTGAAATGTGGCTGGAGCAGTTTGCAATCCAAAAGGCATTCTCTTGTACTGAAAACTTCCCTCTGGGGTAGAAAAAGCAGTTTTCTCTCTAGCAGCCTTAGTCAACGGGATTTGCCAATACCCCTTGGTAAGGTCTAATGTAGTGATATACCTGGCTGGACCTAGTCTCTCAATAAGCTCATCTACCCGGGGCATGGGGTAGGCATCAAACCGTGAAACTTCATTTAGTTTCCGGAAATCATTGCAGAATCGCAGAGTCCCGTTGGGCTTCGGTACCAACACAATCGGGCTTGACCACTCACTCTGTGATTCCTCAATAATCTCCAGGTCCAACATCTTCTTCACTTCCTCTGAAACAGCCTTCCTTTGGGCCTCTGGAATGCGGTAAGGCTGGACAAAAACTTTGACTCCTGGTTCCGTGACAATATCATGCTCTATGACACTAGTGAGCCCTGGCAAGTCTGAAAATTTCTCTTTATTTCTCTGCAAGAACTCCTTTGCCTGCTGACTTTGGACTCTAGACAGGGTATTTGCTACTTGGACACTCTCCACCCCAACCCGAGGCTCAAGTCTTGCACCAGCCAGGGAGGTCACCGGTTCCCTGTCTGTCCAGGGCTTTAACAAGTTTACATGATATATCTGATAGGGTTTCCTCTTACCTGGTTGGTGGACTCTATAATTTACCTCTCCCACTTTTTCTACAACTTCAAAGGGGCCTTGCCACCTGGCCAAGAATTTACTTTCCACAGTGGGGATCAACACCGCTACTCGATCCCCCACTTGGAAGTTCCTTATTCTAGCAGCCCTATTATAGACCCGTCGTTGAGCCTCCTGGGCTTTTTGCAAATGTTCTTTGACTAGAGGCATCACAGTTCGGATCCTCTCCTGCATTTGGGAAACATATTCAAGAACACTCTTCTGCTGAATAGGTTCACTTTCCCATTCCTCTTTAACAAAATCCAGTAGTCCGCGAGGTCTCCGCCCATATACCAACTCAAAGGGCGAAAACCCAGTGGAGGCCTGGGGCACTTCCCGGATAGCAAACAGGAGAGCGGGTAACAGGCAGTCCCAGTCTTTCCCATCCCTTTGGACAACCCGCTTGAGCATAGACTTAAGGGTCTTATTAAAGCGCTCTACCAACCCCTCCGTTTGTGGATGATAGACCGATGTGCGCAGCTGTTTAATCCGGAACAGCTTGCACACATCAGCCATAACCCTCGACATAAACGGGGTGCCCTGGTCCGTGAGTATTTCCTTGGGAAAACCAGTCCGTGTAAACAACTGGAATAATTCCCGAGCAATAGCCTTAGAGGAGGTATTCCGCAGGGGTAGCGCTTCAGGATACCGGGTGGCATAGTCAAGGATCACCAGTATGTAGGAGTGACCTCGAGCTGACTTTACCAAAGGACCCACTATATCCATGGCTATTCTCTCGAATGGGACCTCAATTATGGGCAGAGGGACCAAAGGGCTCCGGAAGTGGGTCACCGGCGCGGTCAACTGACAGGTGGGACAAGAGGCACAGTATCTTCTTACCTCTGCTTTCAGACCTGGCCAGTAAAACCGGTCGGTGATCCGTGCCTCCGTCTTTTCAACTCCCAGGTGTCCCCCTAAAACATCATCATGGGCTAGGTCCAGGACCTTGCGTCTATACTGTTGGGGTACCAATAATTGTTCTACCACATTTTCTCTCACTTTGGTAACCCGATAAAGCAATTCATTATATATGGCAAAGTGGGGCCACCGCTCATTCGCACCTGGCTCTTGGGGTACCCCATTTAATACTACAACTTGTTCCCGTGCACGGGCCAAAGTGGGGTCCTGCATCTGGGCAGTACCAAATGTCCCCTGGGGAACACCCAAATCCGGCAGGGCAGGGGTAGAGGCCACTTCCTCATCCTCTTCACCCAGCATTACCTGAAGTGGGGAAGGTTCCCCCTCCTCAGTGTTCAGGTAGGTCTGTGAACCACACATTTTGACACCCTTCACAGTATCAGCACTACTTTCATCACCATTAACCCAATCATTAGCATTTGTATCAACTGGATCCACATTAGGTTCATTTGGCATCTCAGGGTTATTACCCTCAACCATAGGAACAGAGGAACTAGTTTCTCCCCAGTCTTGGGATCGTTCAGATAGTTCTCCTTGTCCCCACAGTTTTTCAAAAAAATGGACAGTCTCGTCCTATGATAACATCATGTATCAAGTTCTTTACCACCCCCACCTCTTGAGTACCAGTGCCATATGCTGTGGAAATGGACACCGAGATGAGAGGGTACTCTCTAGTGTCCCCGTGAATGCATACAACTCGTAAAGTTTTGCTTACCGGACCGATCTTCCCAAGTACTCTAGGATGAACAAGGGTTACCATGCTTCCGGAGTCCAACAAAGCCCAGGCAGGGAGGTGGTTCACTTGGACTACACACTCACACTCTTCTCCACGGTCAAGGTGTGTGGTACATGCTCTATGAGCATAAAAAGACCCCCTCCGAAGAACCCCGCATTCCATGGGCTCCTCTTGCAGTGGGCAGTGGGCCCGGGTATGGCCCCAGGAATGACACCGCCAACATTGTACATCCCCTCCTCTCCGAACAGGAACAGATCGCTGATGAAGTACTGGGAGTGACTCTTGACCTTCCGGGGTGTTGATTCCAGGGCTCCGGGGGACATCCTTTCGAAGGGCGGCAGTCGATCGAATAGGCCGTGGCAGACTGGGCCCTTGGCGCTTGGTAGGGCCAAGCAGATCCTCCACCACTGTATATCGCTCTACCATCTCGACAAGGAGGTTCACTGTTTTGGGGTCTCCATGGCTGACCCACCGTTGAAGGTCGTCTGGCAGTGACCGTAGGTATCGGTCCAGGACGACCCGCTCCACGATTTGGGGGCCCGACAACACTTCGGGCTGCAGCCATTTTTTTACCAGTTGCACCAGGTCATGCATTTGAGACCGTGGTGGACGATCTGGACAATACTTCCATTGGTGCACTCGTTGGGCCCGAACGGCCGTAGTCACCCCCAAACGAGCCAGTATTTCTGCCTTTAGTTTTTGATAGTCTTTAGCGTCCTCTGGTGGCAGGTCGAAGTAGGCTTTTTGAGGATCTCCGGTGAGAAAAGGTGCAATTAGACCGGCCCACTGGTCCTGGGGCCACCCTTCTCTCTCTGCCGTCCTCTCAAATATAGCAAGAAAAGCCTCTACATCATCACTCAGGGACAATTTCTGCAAAAAATGGCTTGCCCTCACGGTCACTTGGTTGCCAGGGGCAACAGCTGCTTGCTCACGACCCTGAGAAAACTGTTGCACTACTTCTTTTAAGGCAGTCACCTAAGCCTGCATAACCCCTTGCTGGGTTGCTTGCTGTGCTGCCAACTGAGCCACCAACAGGCGAGTATTTTCTTCATGGCGGGTCTGCGCTTGCATATTAGCCAGGGATAGTTGTTTAATTAGTTCCTCCATTGCTTCAGCTTTCAGGGCTTGGGCAGCTTTAACCCAGGACATAAACCCACTGTACTGTCCCTTTAAATGTCAGTTTTAAATTCAAATGCCAAAACAGCAACAAAAAAAAAAAAAAAATGCCTGTTACTCTGTCCTGCCCGCATTCGAGCACCACTTGTAAAGTTCGGGGGACCAGCCAGACCGCAGGACACAGGCTTTTAACCCAAAAGGAGGTTTATTAAACTTAAAACAGCTTGACAGCAGCAAAAACAAAAGAAAAAGGTTTCAGTCTCACCGACATTCAAAGTCCAGCATTGCTATCGCAATCAAACAGTCCTTGGGGTGGTTTCAGGTGACTTCACCTGCTAGGAGGCTTCCAGGCAGAACGCTGCTGTCCACGTTGGTTGCTGCACATCAAACCAAACACAAACCACCATCATCTCCTCTACACTCCTCCACACCCATCTGCAACTTCCTGTCTTGTTTTTAAACCCACTTCCTCTGACAGGTGAGTTAACCCTTTTTGCTCCCTTAAAGGGATCACAGACCAAACAGAGGGGAAACATAGCGTTCTTCCAGGACCCAGCCACTGCGTCCTGTACACAGAATACACGGATAGTGTCTAAAGCGTTTATGAAAACGCAGAAAATGCTATTGGGGAAAAAAAACACAGCAAAATTAAATTTTTTTGCAATGTTTTTCCAATATCAGAATACACGGATAGTGTCCAAAGCATTTATGAAAACGCAGAAAATGCTATTGGGGAAAAAAAAACCCACTGCAAAATTACATTTTTTTGCAATGTTTTTCCAATATCAGAATACACGGATAGTGTCTAAAGCGTGTATGTATGAACACGCAGAAAATGCTATTGGGAAAAAAAAACACAGCAAAATTAAATTTTTTTGCAATGTTTTTCCAATATCAGAATACACGGACAGTATCTAAAGCGTGTATGAACACGCAGAAAATGCTATTGGGGGGAAAAAAAACACAGCAAAATTACATTTTTTTGCAATGTTTTTCCAATAGCAGAATACACACAGACTATGGTGTATCTCTTACTATATGCAGTGTTGGTCCTAATGGTACACTGAGCTTGCAGGTAAAACTTTTATATTTTGTCTGGCACTGGCCTCATGGCACTGTTAAAAGACTATAATTCTCTCTGCCTCTGTCTTTTCCTTAATAAAGAAACTCCCTACTCTACTCTAGCTATCTAGATCGCTCACTGATCTAACTTATTTGAAGAAAATTAAAGGAATGTGGACTGACTGACTGACTGACTTTATCACACTGACTCCTAAAATCCTCTCTCTTAGCAGCACAGGAACCTGTCTATAGCAGAATGACGCTGTGTGCTGTGTGTCTGGACTATATATAGAGGCTGGGTCACATGCTGCACTGCCCAATCACAGCCATGCCATTAGTAGGCATGGCTGTGATGCTTCTAAGGGCACACTAGTGAAACTAGCGTCGATTGGCTGCCCTGCAGCTGTTAAAAAGGCGCCAATACATCGTCGAACACCTGACCCGAACCCGAACTTACAGCCAATAGTTCGGGTTCGGGTCCGGGCCCCGGACACCCAAAAGTCCGGTACGGACCCGAACTTTACAGTTCGGGTTTGCTGAACCCTAGTATGGATGTTAAAGCCGATGTAATCCACAAATGTGCTCACAGAACTCTCACCTCAGAATCACTTGAAAACTGCATGTATATCCAAACAACTAGGCTGGTCTTTCTCCTCCATTTGTCCTCCAGGCTTTTGTATATCTCCTTATGCTAGGATATATCCTTAAAGTGCCGGGTGCTTGCCGTCTAAAAATAGGTGATGTACTCACCAATAAAAGAGGGGGGTGGAGGAAAAATGCATTCCATAGTGTAGTAGGTAAAAATATTTGAGTAATTTATTAGTTAAATTGAACCCTTACAAAAATGTAAACAAGTTAAAGCAAAGAAAATGGCAATCAAACGCCAATCTCACAGCACTTCCGCTATCACAGGGTGAACTTCTACTTCCGGCCACTCCCTACGCGTTACGTCACACGTGACTTCTTCAGCCGGATTGACTGTAGTGGACATGTTTATATATGGTTGCAAACCGGAACTAGTGCGGCGGCCATTTTGTCGTAGTCTATAATGATAAACAAACAATCGCGGCCATTTTCTAATGGTCCCGCGTGTTCGATGGTGGTGGCCATTTTCTAAAGTACTATAGCGGACATACGGCTACGGGGATGATACAGCTAGTGGCTGTTATTCCGTACCCCGGCCGATGACGATGTGTGGATAATTACATCCATGTAGGTGGTCAGAGAACAATAAAGATAGTAGTAACTATACCAGACGGGTGTAATCATTATATAAATACAGGCTAGTCCATAAGAATATGTTTATGTGGTAAGTTTTAATAAGGAGCGATCTTTTACCCAAGCGACATTTTTTTGTGGCCTATAGAGTGGTTAGATAACCGCCATTTTTATTTCGTTTACCGAATACTGCATTTGAATGCTTGGTGTCTACTATTGCACAGAAACATTCCGTGCTGACAGTCTCAACCACATTTAAGTTTAGAGTTGTTTGGCTCTGGTCATCAGACCGGAACTGTCACCTCGGGCCTGTTAGGGGACACATTTATATTAGTATGCCGATGCTGTCCCCGACACATTAATTGAACCGTGTCAATCAATAATCGGGGCACATCATTGCCACTATCTTAAAATAACTGCAGAACGTCTATTTCCCCATTTGTAGATGTAGGTGACTACAATCTTTCTTTAATTGAGGATATGTAAAAAACCTTTAAAAAATAAAAACATGCATATGGGCAATATTGTGTTTAAAATCAGCTGATCACTAAACAACTAATATATAAAAAATATATATATATATATATATAAAAATAAATATTTAAATATATAATATATAAAATATATATCAATAGGTCCAAGTTGGATCATTAAAATATTAATAGAGTAAGTGATCATTTAAAAATATTTTATAATACTAAAAAGTGTAACTAAAAGTCCATGAATGGATTACTGAAATAATATCATAATCATACATGGATAAGAACATGGCGCAACTAGCCAGTTTGAGTGGTGAACAAAAATGTGTTATTACTAACCAAATTTAAAACCCAACATGTAAAGGCTGGTCATAACAACCTAGTGGGCATGGTAGATAACAATTATTGGTAGAGTAAAAATCCAGAAAAGTGGATTAAAATCCAATGAAAGACTAAAAAGAAGAGACTAAAAAGAACTGCATACCGGAAATGAAGTGGTTGGCAACACTGGAATCTCATAAAATAGATTTAAAAATTACTTAAAAAACAATTAAGATCAAATTCAACATTTAATCCTTCAGGTACCAGAGTTTGCATACTGTGAATCCACATGGATTCTTTTTGACTAATAGTTCTAATTTTGTGGCTACCTCTCCATGATGGGTTATACCTTTCTATGCCCCAGAACTGTAGTTGTGATGGATCCCTATTGTGTACCCTGTCAAAGTGTCTGGACACACTATGCTTAGGGAAACCATTAATGATATTCTGAACGTGTTCCTTTATCTTGACTTTCAGTTCTCTTTTCGTTCTACCTATATACTGCAAATTGCAGCTACATTGTAGCCCATATACCACACCTTCCGTATGACAACCAATAAAATCTTTAATAATATAGGTCTGTCCGGTGGTGGTTGCTGTAAACGCTGTCCTTTTATTTTGGAATTTTGCGTGATTTACGACACGCAAAGCAATTTCTACACGGGTAAAATCCTTTGCCAGTGAAGAATGTATATCCATTTTTTGATGGTTGTTCAACAACGGATTTAACGGTCAGATCTCTCACTGTAGTTGCTCTTTTATAGATGGTGTTAGGTTTTGTTGGTAGGATAGATTTCAGATCCTTGTCACTTTTAAGGACATGCCAATGTCGCTGTATTAGTTTAGCTACTTCTTCGTGCTGTACATTGTAGTCCAATATTGAGCAAGGTGCTTCAGTCTGCCGAGGTGGTTTATTTTTGGGTTTATCCTGTAACATAGTATTTCTATCCATATCTTGAACATGAATAATTTGTTTATTAATACAGAATTCCTTGTATCCCTTCTCTCTGAATCTTGCACCAATTAGTTTTGTTTGAATTTTAAAATCTTCTTCTTTGGTGCAGTTTCTCTTGATTCGTACAAGCTGTCCTTTAGGGATGTTAAAAAGCCAGGGTTTAAAGTGACAACTTTTCATAGACAAGTAGCTGTTCGCGTCAACATTTTTAAAAATGTTGACCCAACGATCTTATCCCCTTCTATGGATATATTTATGTCCAGAAAATCGACCGCTTTTTCGTCTATCTTACATAATAGATTTTTATTTTTCTCATTAACATTAAGTTTATTCAAGAAGTCCTCTGAAGACTGAATGCTTCCATTCCATACTATTAATACATCGTCGATATATCTTTTATACAATGTTAATTCTGCCGGCATGTTTTCATAAACAGCATCTTCCTCCCAATAGGCCATAAATGCATTTGCGACGCTAGGGGCAAATTTTTTTTTTAAAGTAAATTTTAAATCTATTTTATGAGATTCCAGTGTTGCCAACCACTTCATTTCCGGTATGCAGTTCTTTTTAGTCTCTTCTTTTTAGTCTTTCATTGGTTTTTAATCCACTTTTCTGGATTTTTACTCTACCAATAATTGATATCTACCACGCCCACTAGGTTGTTATGACCAGCCTTTACATGTTGGGTTTTAAATTTGGTTAGTAATAACACATTTTGGTCCACCACTCAAACTGGCTAGTTGCGCCATGTTCTTATCCATGTATGATTATGATATTATTTCAGTAATCCATTCATGGACTTTTAGTTACACTTTTTAGTATTATAAAATATTTTTAAATGATCGCTTACTGTATTAATATTTTAATGATCCAACTTGGACCTATTGATATATATTTTTTTATATTATATATTTTTTTTATATATATATATATATATATATTTTTTTATATATTAGTTGTTTAGTGATCAGCTGATTTTAAACACAATATTGCCCATATGCATGTTTTTATTTTTTAAAGGTTTTTTACATATCCTCAATTAAAGAAAGATTGTAGTCACCTACATCTACAAATGGGGAAATAGACGTTCTGCAGTTATTTTAAGATAGTGGCAATGATGTGCCCCGATTATTGATTGACACGGTTCAATTAATGTGTCGGGGACAGCATCGGCATACTAATATAAATGTGTCCCCTAACAGGCCCGAGGTGACAGTTCTGGTCTGATGACCAGAGCCAAACAACTCTAACCTTGAATGTGGTTGAGACTGTCAGCACGGAATGTTTCTGTGCAATAGTAGACACCAAGCATTCAAATGCAGTATTCGGTAAACGAAATAAAAATGGCGGTTATCTAACCACTCTATAGGCCACTAAAAAATGGTGCTTGGGTAAAAGATCGCTCGTTATTAACACTTACCACATAAACATATTCTTATGGACTAGCCTGTATTTATATAATGATTACACCTGTCTGGTATAGTTACTACTATCTTTATTGTTTTCTGACCACCTACATGGATGTAAATATCAACACATCGTCATCGGCCGGGGTACGGAATAACAGCCACTAGCTGTATCATCCCCGTAGCCGTATGTCCGCTATAGTACTTTAGAAAATGTCCGCCACCGACGAACACGCGGGACCATTAGAAAATGGCCGCGATTGTTTGTTTATCATTATGGACTACGACAAAATGGCCGCCACACTTGTTTTCGGTTTGCAACCATATATAAACATGTCCACTACAGCCAATCCGGTTCCCCTGAAGAAGTCACGTGTGACGTAACGCGTAGGGAGTGGCTAGAAGTAGAAGTTCACCCTGTGATAGCGGAAGTGCTGTGAGATTGGCGTTTGATTGCCATTTTCTTTGCTTTAACTTGTTTACATTTTTGTAAGGGTTCAATTTTACTTTTATTAAATAAATTACTCAAATATTTTTACCCTCCACCCCCCTCTTTTATTGATGAGTACATCACCTATTTTTAGACGGCAAGCACCCGGCACTTTAAGGATATATCCTAGCATAAGGAGATATACAAAAGCCTGGAGGACAAACGGAGGAGAAAGACCAGCCTAGTTGTTTGGATATACATGCGGTTTTCAAGCGATTCTGATGTGAGAGTTCTGTGAGCACATTTGTGGATTACATCGGCTTTAACATCCATACCCCTCAATAGCAATTAATAGAAGAGCTTGTATACAGACAGAGACTTTTATACATGCCCTGTTTTCCCTGGACTCAATTTATTAATCAGTGCCCTCTAGTGTTTATTTGTCTTGGCACTTATTTTGTTGATTGTGTCACATCTATGATTTATTTATCATGTGTTTCATCTTAATTTATATTTTACCGTTTATCACGTGTTTTATCACATATAAATATAAGACGCCCCCCTGAAGACGTGTCATCACGAAACGTGCGTCGGAGGCGGTACCTGGTCACATTCTGAAACGTACTGAACATTCCTGTTTCCTGTCTGCCCTGGTTGTCGGCGGCGGTGGTTGGAGCGCACGCTGGCTGGCGGAGGGAAATTCAAATGCTAATCCCCATCATCTTTAATATCTAAATGCGAGCAGCCCCAGTGCCGGGTTGGGCACCATAAATTGTAAGTAGCCATTTGGCTATCTGTTTTTAAACGATTTTTTAAATAAAAAACAATATTATGCCATGAGGCTGTGTTCTTTGCTCCTATTCCTATATATGTATCTCACCTGAGCCCGTCTGAGAGGAAGAGGACCTGATACATTCTTTGGCATATCTGTGTGAACAGGCACTACCTGTACAAGTGTATTTGATTGTTTTTTAGCTAAAACAATCAACTCATTCTGGTAAGCGGCCAGCTAAATAAATTTTTTCACTATCAGGTGAAAGAAGATTCTTATGGTGAAGGGTGTCACGTCACTAATAAGAGCTCTAAGAGCGAATAATTATCTGTCACTGGAAGAATTTCTGTTATGAACTTTTTGTTATAGTTATTTTAACCTGAAGAGTATCGTTGAAGGGATTCACATATATTAATGGACTCTAATAACTTTGTAAAATTGGTTTACTAAATGTGTCACTGTTGAGCAATCTGAGTGATCGCACGTAAAATCATATATATAAGAATATAATCACCAAACTTTTTGAGGGTATCCAAAGCACTGTGATTGTATTTGGTCTATGTTATGTATAGAATTTATTCATGTAAGATAGTTTAACAGTCAGGGCCGATCCTAGGGTCACAGACGCCTGGGTGCAGAAATATTTCTGGCGCCCCCACGTGGGCGTGGTCATCTTACCAACTCCTCCCCTTTACAAATGTTTCTATGACAACGACTTAAACACAGAGATGTTCCCGTAAGAAGTCTTCGTTACCCTGGGATCCTTCCATGATCTTTTACCAATAAAGAAAATACAGGAAGAGCGTACACTAATGAGACCTGGAGGGGAGTCTCTCTGATGCACACAGAGGGGGCTTCTGTTAGAGAGTCTATTAGAAAGAGCCCCCAGACATAGTACAGGAGATGGTCAGAGACTGTAGACATGATACTAGAGACGGTCAGAGACTGCAATCATAGTACAGGAGATGGTCAGGCTGCACACAATACAGGAGATGGTCAGAGACAGCAGACATGTTACAAGAGATGGTAGTAAATAATGGCCGATCGGCCCTCTCACCTGACCCAGCGATACAGCAACAACGGTTCCTCTGATCAGGAGTCAGCTCACTCTGAATTGCCCGTGGCGACTCCGTTGGGTAGAGCCCAGATCTGTATTCCTGCAATGACTCCATTCCTTCCTCCACCAGGGATGGTGCCAGGCTGTGTGGCTTTTTCTCTCTCTGATGGTGTTCTCTCAGCACTGCCCTCTCCCTCTGGAGTCCTGGGTGCCCTTCCCTGAAAGCTTCCCCGGGCTCCTGGCTTTCTCTCTCCCATTCAGCTGAGCATGCTGTTTGGGCTGCAGTTTCCGTGTTACAGTGGGGCTGCCAGTCCTTGGGACCACATGTCCCACAATCCTCTTCTTTGCTCCTTTGTTTTTTCTTCCCTGGCCGTTATGAAGGCGGGGGAAGAAACATAGTGCGCCGCTCATTAGTACAGCAGCGCACGAGGAGGTGAGGGAGAGGGAAAATAAGAGCCCGCAGCTGCAGTGGCATCACTAGGGTTGGTGTCACCTGGTGCAGTAAAACATGGTATCACCCCCTCCACCAACTATAGTCATCCCTCAGTACAGACCCCACTCCATTAAGTATAGACCCCCCCTCCGTCAGTGCAGACCCCCCACTAAGTATAAATACCTCCCTCAGGACAGACCCCCCCATCAGTATAGACCCCCAGGAGAAAACACCCCCCTTTATCAGTATAGACCCCCCTCAGGACAAACCTTTCCCCCCTACATTAGTACAAACCACCCCCCCTCCATTAGTACAGACCCCCCAGAACAAACCACCACCCCTCCATTAGTACAGACCCCCCCCAGGACAAACCACCCCCTCCATTAGTATAGACCCCCCAGGACAACCCCCCCCCCACATTAGTACAGACCCCCCCACATTAGTATAGCCCCCCCCAGGACAAACCCCCCCATTAGTATAGACCCCCCAGGACAAACCCCCCCTACATTAGTATAAACCCCCAGGACAAACCAGCCCGCCACCCACATTAGTATAGACCCCCAGGACAAACTACCCCCCCACATTAGTATAGACCCCCTCAGGACAAACCACCCCCCCACATTAGTATAGACCCCCCCAGGACGAACCCCCCACATTAGTATAGACCCCCCAGGACAAGCCACCCCCCCCCACATTAGTATAGACCCCCCAGGCCGAGCCACCCCCCACATTAGTATAGACCCCCCCAGGACAAACCACCCCCCCACATTAGTATAGACCCCCCAGGCCGAACCACCCCCCACATTAGTATAGACCCCCCAGGACCCCCCCCCCCCACCCCCCCCCACATTAGTATAGACCCCCCAACATTAATATAGACCCCCCCCCCCCAGGACAAACCCCCCCTACATTAGTATAAACCCCCCAGGACAAACCAGCCCCCCACCCACATTAGTATAGACCCCCAGGACAAACCCCCCCCCCCCCACATTAGTATAGACCCCCTCAGGACAAACCACCCCCCCACATTAGTATAGACCCCCCCCAGGAAAAACCACCCCCCCACATTAGTATAGACCCCCCCAGGCCGAACACCCCAAATTGGTATAGACCCCCCAGGCCGAACACCCCAAATTAGTATAGACCCCCCCCCAGGACGAACACCCCAAATTAGTATAGACCCCCCCAGGACAAACCACCCCCCCCACAGTATAGACCCCCCAGGCCGAACCACCCCCCACATTAGTATAGACCCCCCAGGACAAACCACCCCCCATTATTAGTATAGACCCCCCAGGACGAACCACTCCCCACATTAGTATAGACCCCCCCAGGACAAACCAGCCCCCATACATTAGTATAGACCCCCCAGGACAACCCCCCCTACATTAATATAGACCCCCCAGGACAAACCACCCCTACATTAATATAGACCCCCCAGGACAAACCACCCCTACATTAATATAGACCCCCCAGGACAAACCACCCCCACATTGGTATAGACCCCCCCCCCAGGACAAACCACCCCCCCCCACATTAGTATAGACCCCCCCAGGACAAACCCCCCCACATTAGTATAGACCCCCCCAGGACAAACCCCCACATTAGTATAGACCCCCCAGGACAACCCCCCCCACATTAGTATAGCCCCCCCAGGACAACCCCCCCCCCCCCACATTAGTATAGACCCCCCAGGACAAACCCCCCCCACATTAGTATAGACCCCCCCCCAGGACAAACCCCCCCCCACATTGGTATAGACCCCCCCAGGACAAACCACCCCCCCCCCACATTAGTATAGACCCCCAGGACAAACACCCCCACATTGGTATAGACCCCCCAGGACAAACCCCCCCCATATTAGTATAGACCCCCCAGGACAAACCCCCCCACATTAGTAGACCCCCCAGGACAACCCCTCCACATTAGTATAGACCCCCCAGGACAAACCCCCCACATTAGTATAGACCCCCCCCCCCAGGACAACCCCCCCACATTAGTATAGACCCCCCTAGACAAACCACCCCCCCACATTAGTATAGACCCCCCCAGGACAAACCACCCCCCCCCCTAGGCTAATTAAAACCACCCGGGCGGCAGCTGGAGAGGACAGTGTGCAGCCGCGCCGCCCGGGTGGAGAACAGAGCGCGTGTGAGGCTTGTGCTGGTGGGCAGAAGGCGGAAGTTAAACACAGGACTCCTCCTGTGTTTAACTTCCGCCTCCCGCCCACCAGCACAAGCCTCACACGCGCTCTGTTCTAAACAAGTCGGGCTCGGCCACGGAGCGCCCCCCCACCCCCCCGTGGCGTCACTGCGCGGCCGCGGCCGCGACAGGCGGAGAGGACAAGGAGAGGAGGAGGGAGCGGAGCACTCTGGCGCTCCAGCGCCCCCACCTCTGTGGCGCCTGGGTGCACTGCACCCCGTGCACCCCGGGACGGACCGGCCCTGTTAACAGTATATATTTATTTTATTTTATCTAATTAGCGCCCCTGTCGCACCTATTTCTCACACTGTTACGCAATCTGAGTGATCGCACGTAAAATCATATAGAGCTAAAGTCGCATTGCAGAGCGATTTTTATTTATTTTCTCCATTTTTGAGTAGTAAGAAGCATATTGCAATACGGATACAATCAATGACAAAATGTGTCACTATTGAGCAATTTGAGTGATCACACGTAATATTATATAGGGAGCAGCTATGCACACATAGTATAATACTAATATTATTTATATTTAAAACCACAAACATAATCTGGTACAACATTACACCTTGGCGCGAGGTTGAAATAACTGATTCAGTTGTTTACATCAAATCATTTTATCACATATAGGTGTGTGCTTTTACTGTATGCGCAAAATCACTTTTATTTCATTTATCTATTTGTGTGTTGTGTAAACTATTAGATTTTGCTGCTGGTATTTATTTAAGATTCATTTATCTATATAATTTTAGCACTTTGAGCAGGTTTTATACCACTCATTTATGGTCAACACCTTTGTGAACATCACACATTCACATATATTTATTTTTACCTACATTCTTAGTCCCTAATCATAGTAGCGCGAAGGTCACTTTCACGTAAGAGTCCAGATCTGATTCCCATTTAGCTAGGCAAGCCAGATGTGCTTTGTTTTGGAGTTTGATGAGGGCTTTGTAGAGATCGAAATGCAGTATGAAGGTGGATCTTTTGGGTTGAATACTGCTTCAATGTCATTTAGGTCTTGGAGTCCTCTTAAGGGTTGAGGGAGGGTTCTGAGGAAGCATTGTAGTTGAATGAACCTCCATTTGTCTAGAAATGTGATTGGTTTAGAGGCAATAATATCAGGTAGAGGCTTGAGGGTGTTGGCACAAAGGACATGGTGTAGTAAAAGGGGTCCTTCTGGGGACCATGTCTCAAAACCTGGATCTAATAAATCTGGTAAGAAATAGTTATGGTTAAGAAGAAGCGGTAGTGAATGAATGAATGAATGAATGATTTGTATAGCGCTGCAACTGCGAACTGAATCACCTCAAGGCGCTTTTCGATGCAGTGTAGTAATGGGGAGTCATATGACCAGGAAAATTTCTTATGCAGAGCGTCCCATACATCCAGGGTAGAAGTGGTGAGCGAAGAGGTTGCTTGGGCGAGATGTCTATGGAGGCGGGGTAGCCAAGGTGCAACCGAGAGATCAATATTACTTAGGGAGTGTTCTAGATTCACCCATAATTTGGAGTTGACAGCGTATTTCCATTCAGCTAGTCTAGATAATATCACAGCATCATAATAGGCCTTAAAGTTTGGGAGGGCCAGTCCCCCCAAGTTCTTGGAGCAAAATAATACGTCTCTAGATACTCTAGGGTGGCTCCAGATGAAGCGGGAGATCATGGTTTGTAGTGTGGTGAAGAACTCTACAGGAACACCCAATAGAATCTTTTGGAAGAAAGACAGAAAATGTTCTTTTTAACAATATTCACTTTGCCTAACCAGGAATGTGAAAGACTGTTTCATTTTCTGAGATCTTCTCTAACATTATTTAATAGGGGAATGTAGTTATGTTTGAAAAGGGAGTGAATACTAGGCATGAGATGTATTCCCAAGTATTTCATACTCTGTTGTACCCATATAAAGGGGAAGATGGGCCTTAAGCGTTTCTCTTCCTGTTTAGGGAGGTTGATATTTAAGATTTATGACTTGGAAAGATTAATTTTGAAATTAGACAGTGTTTGATAGGTAGAAAAGGCTGACATTAAATTAGGTAGAGAGATGCATGGTTGCTGGATAAAGAACAAGATGTCTTCAGCATACGCTGCGTATTTGTGGGTTTTGTCACCTACTTGGATACCGTGGATATTAGTGTTTTGCCTAATCGTGGCCAGGAAGGGTTCTAGGGTGAGGGCGAATAGGAAAGGGGACAAGGGGCATCCCTGTCTGGTCCAGTTAAAAAGTGTGAATGAATCACTTAAAGTACTGCTTATGCGGATTTATGCCGCGGGATTGGAATAGAGGGAGGAAATGCGATAGAACATCTTGGGACCTAGCCCAAAGTGATGTAAGCTCAATTTGAGTCCCAATCCACCCTATCAAACGCTTTTTCAGCATCAGTGGAGATGAGTAGGGTGGATTGGGCACGTCTCCGTACATATTGTATTAGGGATATTGCTCGGAGGGAGTTATCTTTGGCTTCTTTATTGGGAACGAGGCCTGTCTGATCTGTTGAGACCCAGCAGGTACGTATAAGGGGAAGTAAACGATTAGCCATAACTTTGGAATATAATTTAACATCAATATTTAGCAGGGAGATTGGCCTGTAACTGCTACATTGGGTGGGATCTTTCCCCGGCTTAGGGATGACTGTAATGTGGGCTGTGAGAGATTCTAGGCGTAGTCCTGAGGTTTGTGAGATTGAGTTGGCAAAGGCTGTAAGGCTGGGGAGTGGAATGTCACTAAACGTTTTATAATAAAGAATGGTGTATCCGTCCGGTCCGGGGGCTTTCCCTGTGGGGGAGGATTTCAGGGCTGCTACAATTCCTCAACAGAGAATTCCGATTACAGTTCCAGAAGAGTTGATCTAGATAATTTTGGTAGGTTGGCTTCCTGCAGATAAGTAAGCATGCGATTACGTCTCTCCCTTGGGGTCAAAGAGGGTGAATCATTAGTTACTTTGTATAAATTTGCGTAATATTCCCTAAAGGCTTTGGCAATGTGCGGAGTTGCATGTACAAGGGAGTTTTATTTTGGGAATGAATGATTTAGACTGTTTTGCTTTTAGGGATCTCACCAGTTGTCTGCTTGGTTTGTTCCCCCACTCATATGGTTTCTGTGAGAAGAGTTGAAATTTTCTTTTAGTGTCTAAATTAAGGAGGTTTTATGATTCTTCACGCTTTAATGTGAGGGCTTTGAGGTGGGCTGAGTGTAAAGTTAGTTTATGCTGTTTGTCAAGGTCTGCTATTTGTTGCAGTACTTGTTTGATTTGTTGACCATGCTCCCTTTTTTTCCTTGCTCCTAGTTCAATAAGGCGAACTCTCATGGTAGCCTTGTGGGCTTCCCATACAATAGAGGGAGAGGTCTCGGAGGGTTTGTTTTCTTTGAAATATTGCATTAAATGTGAAGATATGGAGACCTCTGCTTGGTTAGAAAGAAGAGAGTCATTGAGTTTCCAACTATTAAAGCGGTGAGCCAAGGTGGGCATGGTCATACGCATCGATACAGGTGTGTGATCTGATATAGTAGCGGTACCTATGTGTGTGGATTGTAGGAGTGAGAGGTGGTAGTGATCTAGAAAAATATTATCGATCCGGGAGTAAGATTGGTGTGTCCTAGAAAAATGGGAAAAGTATTTTTCTTTAGGGTGGAGAATACGCCAGACCTCTAGCAGTTGAAGATCTCAGAGTCTTTTTTTAACGAATGACAGGCGCTTAGATGGAATGTTAGAACAACCATGGGAGGTGTCCAGAATTGGGTCTAGAGGCATGTTTATGTCCCCTGCGAGGATGATTATACCTTTGGCAAATTGTGACAATTTGGTGAGAGTATGGGAGAAGAAGGTAGGTTGATTATGATTTGGGCAATATATATTTACCATTGGGTGTTGCCTAGAAAGCCCTTCAGAAAGAGAAAATGACCATGATCATCTGCTAGCATGTCCAAAAGGCGAAAGGGTACATTTCCGTTAAAGCCAATGGCCACACCTTTAGCCTTATTAGTATCAGACAGGCTATAGTACCATTGAGGGAATTGGGGTGAAGTCAGTTTGACCGATGTTGAGTGGGTTAAGTGCGTTTCTTGAAGAAAAGCAATGGAGCAGGCTGACTTCTTCAATTCACGGGTAACTTGGTGCCGTTTTGTGGCTACAATTAAAACCCCTAACATTATATGAAGTGATTGTTAGTGTGGCCATTATATCAACAGAATGTGACCCTTTATCTCATATCTCCATGCATGCAAACCAAGGAAGTAGGGGTAAGGGAGATAGAAAAAAGGGAAAGGTAAGAAAAGATAGATTGTGAAAAACTATTTTATGTAGAAAACATAGTCGTCTGTTAGGACACGTGTGGGAATCCATAAGATATCACACAGAATTATGCAATGGTCCCTGTGGGAGAGAGAGAGCAGGCAGCCAACCAGATCTCCGGAGAGAGATTGGGTGTCGCGACTCGGGTGCTACCCGCTCTCACCAGCCCCAGAAAGAGAAGGGGGTAGGGTGTGTACCGTAGGAGAGGCACATGGGAGCATTGCGCTCCGCCAGCATTTAGCTAGATATATTATAAAATTGTAGGAGATAAGCTCCAATAACATCGAGTAAACATTTAAAGCAACAAAACCATAACAACTAATTTCTAGGAAAGAAAAAGCAGTTTAAAAGCAGTTTAACTTGCAGGTATACTCAACCAACAGGAAAGAAGCCCAACGAAGGGAGGTGTCCATTGTGACCCCGGGTGCATAACAGTAGGTGAGTCATAACAGGGGTTTGTAGAAGTACTCTTGGGAATTGGTTGCACCTTGCATTGTTCTGGGACTTTGAACACCTGCAATCAAAGAAAGAACTTAAGCACAGGAGATTGCATCTCATCCATGCTTTTGTGCGGATCCTGGGTTTGATGTGTGCCTTTTCTTAGATGGGGTTTTTCGCCATTGAGAGTCCGGAATGGGTGAAAACTTAGGAACTGGGTCTTGCCAACCCGGGAGATCCACTTGCGGCAAATTAAGGTCCTTTAGAAATAGTGGTAGTTCCTCTGGGAACCGGAGAGTGTGGGAGCGCCCATTTTTAGTGGCAATTAGGCACGTCGGAAAGCTGTAGGTGATCCCGTCTGAATGTAGGTGTTCTAGGAGTGGTTTAAGGGCCCTGCGATGGTCTAAGGTATCCTTAGATAGGTCTGGGAAAATGCTGATGACTGCCCCATCGAAGTCGATGTTAGGGGTGTTACGCATTTTGACCATGATGGCGTTTTTTATTCGTAAAGTAGTGCAATCGGCATATAACAATTCGTAAAGTAGTGCAATCGGCATATAACAATCGGCATATAACATCTCTAGGTTGATCTGAGGTGATATTGCGGGGGCAAAGAGCACGGTGAACTCGGCCAAATCTCAGCGGATCATTGTCGCCAGTTGCCTCAGGCAGCCCTCTAACACGCAAATTGTTTCTGCGGTTTCTGTTCTCGAGATCCTCGAGTTTATATAGTGAGGCATGGTGGGCAAAGGCTAATTGTGTGACAGTCTCTTGTAGTTCTCTTATGGCTGTTGCATGTGAGTCCTGCCTGTGCTCTGTTTCTTCCACCCTGTCCAGGATGTGCGCCATATCTGTTCTCACTCCAGTAATCTCCTTTTTTATTGATTTTTCTAGCCCATGGAACATCCCAGCTAGTTCCTTTTTAAGCCCACTCACCAGTGATGACATGTCTGAGCCTGCAGGAGATCCGGGGTCTTCCATGAGGTCTGAGCAGCAGGATGATGCGGGGGAGCTCTCTCTGATGGAGGCGGCAAGTGAGGAGGGAGATGCACTTCGCCTTAAGGCCCTGGCATGACTGCTGCGGGTGACGGCTTGGTTAATCGCCAGTCCCTTCCCGGATCTCTTGCTGATTGTGGAGCGGGATTTAGGTGTCTTTGTTGGCATATTTGGAGCTGTAAAGCTGAATGCTGGACGGAGCCCTTCTTACTCACATCTACTCAGCGCCCTGCATAGGTTGTTGTAGTAGCTTAGCGGCAATCTTGAAGGCCAGACTCATTCAAATACCCTCAACTGCAGTGGGCAGGGTGGGCACTGTATTACAATTCGTGGCAGTCAATTATCACAGTTAATTATCACCTGCAGGGGATGGGTAGTGGGGCTTGAGTAGCTCTGGGGTCTGACAGGTGGAAAGCAGTGTTCCAAGGGAGGAGAGCACACTATGCAGAGATGGGGTGTAGCTGGAGCAGCAAGATGGCCGCTACCCAGCTCCGTGGGTAGGCCAAAGCCGCTGCCTTTCCTAGTAACAGCACCCCGGAAAGCTCCACTCCAAGCAGGCCCTGGATCCTGCGCCTGGATTCAGCTGTAACTGCAGTCCAGGGGGTGCAAGTAAATAGCCTTCTTCTTTGGCACACTGGACTTCCCAAAGAATATCCCCCAGCTTTTGCAGTTTCAAATTGTCTCTGCTGTTTAGGTTAGGGAAAGACTCCAGTCTTTTCATTAGAGCACCTTCAATTGCTTCTGGTGATACATATCTTTACTCTAGCCTTTGCCAGGCCATATCAAATCCTGCTGACGGGTTAAATATGTGTATCCTGTGACAGTGAAATTTAGAAATCAGCGCTGCTCCTACATCTATATACGTTTGTATCCCACATAAATGAATTAAAGTGCTATACACAATAACAATATGGCCAATTGGCCAATTGTCCAATTAAAGTGCTGTGTGCCAAACTACAACATAGTGCATTCAAAAAATCATAAAAAAATATTTTCATAAATAATACATATAAAGTCCGTGTATAAGTGTCCTATATTGTCAGAGGAAAGTCATCAGAATATATCCTCTGTGTAAAATAATTAGTAGTGATGGAAGCATATATCACTGGTGTGCTTGGAATAGTTCAAACATGCGGTTTGAGTTGGACACAACAATCAGGTGTAATTCAGGTGTTTTTCTTGTGCTCCCCTCCTGGTTCCCCACTTACCAGATGAAGGAGACAAAAAAGCCTGTATAACAGATGGCCTCCATCCGCCAGATAGGTTGGTATGCTCCTGGGTAGGTTGGTGTGTTGATGTATCCTTCTCCGGAAAGGTATCCTCCCTCCCTCCTTCTCCACTATATTGTAGGTCCTACACACACTTTACTCGGTCATAGACCATACAGGTAAAGTTTGGACAAAGATGGAGGAAAGGGGTATATAGTGTAATACTGCAGATTTTATTTAAAAAAAGGGTTTAAAATCATTACATCAATGCATAAAAAACTTTTAAAATTGCCGCCTTGGCATCCAAACAGTCCTCACAGATACTCTCTCGCTTGACTAGTTTCGCCCCTCCCTCTGGGCATCATCAGAAGCTTATGGAGTCTGTGATAGGCTGCCTTATGTACCTTAGAGTCCTCCCACTACACCCTGTGCCTCCCCCTACTCCTTTTGATGGTGGTGGCATTAGGCCATTACCTGTTAATACAAGTAAAAGGGAGGATAATAATCACCACTAGGGTTTATGGTTTAGATATATATATATATTATCTCAGTTATAATAATTTGATATTGGGGGGGGGGGGGCATGCGCGACTTCCACAGGACCGGCCGCATGACTGAGTAGCTCCGCACTACTCCAACCTATTAGCCTGCTTCCCGGGTCATAGGCACTCAATTATCCCCACAACAGCTCCCATCACCCCCCGGACCGAGCTGTGCATGCCGCCGAAGCTCAAAAAGGGCCAAAAGGCCGCGCAGAGGTCCCTAACCACATATCTGCTGAGGAACCAGGAACGCTACAGCATGTCCCAAGATGGCGCCGGTGGCCCTGCTTCTCCCTCACTGCAGGATTCACAGGACTCACAGGACGCCGCTGCATCTGCACAAGATTCTGCACAGGACTAAGTACTTTCCTCCCCTGACCAAGGCAGACTTAGACAAAAGCCTAGAATCTATATACAGCAAAATTGCCACCAAGTTCCAAACGGAATTGCATAAAAGCACTAATACCCTGACACAGGAGATCTCTGCCCTGGGCGCGCGTACTGACCGCTTGGAAACTAAGCACGATGAACTCAGTATTGCCCACAATGATCTCTCCAGAGAATTTGAATCCCTCAATACGACTGTCACTCAGTTACAATCCCAAGTCGAAGATATCGACAACCGAAATCGCAGGCACAATCTTAAGATCAGGGGAGTCCCTGAAACTACTTCTGATCTTATCCCTGCCATGCACAAGCTATTCCAATCTCTCCTACCAGACCGTGCAGTGGAAGCATTCACATGCGACCGTATTCATAGGGCTCTTCGCCCCAAACCCCCTGCAGACAAACCTCCCAGGGATATTGTTCTCTGCTTAAAGGACTTTCTTATTAAAGAAGAGATCCTCCGTGCTGCCCGCAATTCCCATAACATCACCCTGGACGACTCCCCTGTCCAAATATACCCGGACATCTCCCCTGCCACCTTGGACAGACACCGTAAGATGAAGGAGGTCACCATGGTGCTAGCAAAAGCACACATCCACTATAGATGGGGCTTCCCCTTCAAACTCTCCATTCCACATAATGGTACAACATATACAGCTACCACTTTATTAGAGGGCCAAGAAATCCTCGCTAAACTAGGCCTCTTGGATGCTGAAGCTCTCCCCCGCCAACCTTCTACACCCAGACCGATGCCCATCTGGAATACACCTTCTCCAAGACGTGACCGCAGACGTCTCAGGCATGAAGCTGGCCAAAACGCCTTTCAGAACTGACCACAGGCATTTTTTCTGTCACTTTTGAATATTTGTTCCTTCTGCTCTTTTTGAACTTCTGAGCTCTATTTGAATTATCTGGTATCTGAGCACCACCTACTGTCCCTTTTTGGAACTACCGAATCACTGAACTGATGTTACTTCACATCCCTTCATCCTGCCTCAACAAGCAAGGTATCAACCCAGCAGGTTTGACCCGGACGTTCCAGACTTCCTTGGTCCTCCACCAGACCATGATCCTGCACACTTTAATTTTTCTGCTGACATGTAGGATGCATTAACTACGCTTTTACCAATCCCCTCTTTTTTTTTTTTTGGAGGGGGAAAAACCCTACCACTTTTTCTAACAGGATGTTGCTCTCGGGACTTCCTTATGTTATTTCCAATAGGTTGTTGGTTCTCAGACCGTTAGATGGTCTGATATATCAGACTAGCACACTTTGGCATGCACATGCTTTAGCATGTATTTTCATTCTTTTTGTTGCAGCAGGCTAGTTCGGTTGAGGTCGATGCCGTGCTGCCCCACTCCTCTCATATCCCGACTTCCTCGGAAATCTGGATATGACCTGGGGAGCTAAGGGTGCTTTTGCCCCTTATCAAGCTTACTTCACTGTTTCAGGCTTCTGCTGTATGCAACCTGACCCACTGTTAGTCCAGCTTGCATTTGCTCTGCTGGCACTATGTTTAAATTTGTTTTTTTTTGTTCTTTTACATATTTTGTCTTTTTTATTTAGATTGCTGAAGCATTCCAGATGTAAACCCTATTACTTTGCTTTTGATGATGTCTATTGCTTAAGACTCTTCCAGATTGCTGTTCCCCTTGTGACGGAGAATTTCGACACTGCACTCCCAGGGTCCTCGGACCCTCCAGGTAAGCCTTGGACGCTCTTACATACATAAATGGTGATTACATGTATTACACATAACATGCAGAGTTTCAATTCTCCTCACAAGCGGAAGAAAGCATTCACATCCTATAAAAAGCTAGGGGCCAAAATCCTATTACTGCAGGAGACCCACTTTGCTGCTGACAAACACCCAACTTTCTTTCATAACTCCTATAAGCAAGCCTTTTATACTTTATATGACTCTAAATGTAGAGGGGTGGCGATCTTCCTTCACAATTCATTCCCCTTAGAAGTTCAGCAAGTCTATAAAGATCCAGATAGGTTCCTTATTGTTAAGGGTCTGATAGCTGGGCGTGAACTTACGATTGCTAATGTCTATGCCCCCAATGTCGCACAGGCTACTTTTTTTTCCACCTTTTTTAGGACTCTTGAGAAATATTTCTCAACGCACATGTTTGTTGGGGGAGATTTCAACCTAGTTGCGCACCCACAATTAGACAGGAGCACCTCCTCTCAACTAAACTCAGCATTCCCCAAATCAATGGCCAAGACACTGCAGTTGTTCCAATTATCAGATGCCTGGAGAGCACATAACACAGGGGCAAAAGATTTCACCTTTTACTCCCACCCCCATAACTCTTTTGCCAGATTAGACTATATTTTTTGCACACCCATCATTCTCGCCAACTCCACACATTCTGAGATCCACCTCTGCCCCTGGTCTGATCATATAATGGTCGCCGTGTCTACCACTCTTATCGGCCTATCTGATACTCCCTACACATGGAGATTAAATGACTCCCTCTTAACTGACCCTATAATACGCCAGGAAATCTCTACCGCTATTCAAGAATATTTTACTATAAACGCCACCCCAGACATATCCCCTGGCACCTTGTGGACGGCCCATAAGGCTGTACTGCGTGGTCGCCTTATTAGTATTGCGTCAAGACAAAACAAAGAAAGGTGGCAACAAATTTTCACACTGACCACGGAACTTGACACCCTTCACAAAACCCAAATAGGTAACCCATCGCATGCCAACGCACGTCTAGTAGCTCAAAAAAGATTAAAATTGGATACCCTGTTATCTGCAAAAAACGAAAAATCTTTAAGATGGTCCAAAGCTAACTTCCTTCTCCATAACAACACGGCTTCTGCCATGTTTGCTCGTAAATTAAACCACACACTACGTCCTCCACATGTTTATAAACTTCGCAACTCCTCTGGTAGAATAGTCTCCCACCCCAAAGAGGTCCTTAATGTCTTTGAAGACTTCTACTCCAATCTACTCTCACACCCACCTCCGTATCCTGCCCAACCCTCTCGAGAATGGCTAGCCTCCTTACCCTTACCCACTTTGTCCAATTTACAAACCGAAACTCTGAATGCTCCCTTCACAGAAGAAGAACTGCTGGGCGTTATCAAATCCCTGAAACGCTCTGTAGCCCCTGGCCCAGATGGTTTCACAGCCAGTTATTATAAACACTATGCCCCCATATTACTTCCACGCCTCACTAGTATGTTCAACAAGATTCTCAAAGTCTAAGGACGAAAAAATCCAGGAATTATATAGAAAAAATTTGTAATAAACAAGGTGAATTGGTGTAAAAAAAACAAAGGACATTGCAGAGGTTTTCCAGCATTATTACAAAACCCTATATAATGTAGATAAAGGGAACATAGGTACGGGAAAAAAGAATAAAAAAATAGAATTTCTGAGGAATGCAGGAATTCCCCGATTATCACAAGATGATACAGAAGACCTGGAAGCTCCCATCTCAGAAGCCAAAATTTTTAGAGCTATATCAGATACAGCGTCGGGTAAAAGTCCGGGACCGGACGGATTCCCGATCCTGTACCAAAAGAGATTCAGCAAGATCCTGGTGCCAAGGCTTTGTAGATATTTCAATGGATTAGGAACAGAATACGGATTGAGTCGCGAAGCACAGAAAGCCCTAATAACGGTAATTTTAAAAGAGGGGAAAGACGACAGCTGCTGCTCAAGCTTTAGACCGATATCCTTACTTAATTTCGACACAAAGCTATATGCTAAAATTCTTGCAAATAGGCTAAAAAACCATATGAAAGGACTGATTCATGTAGACCAGGTAGGCTTTGTTACAACTAGGGAAGGACGAGATAATGGAATTAGAACACTATTATTATTACAAAAATTTAAAACAGATGGGCCCCCAGGTCTATTCCTGTCAATCGATGCCGAGAAAGCATTTGACAGGGTAGACTGGCTGCTCATGATGGAGACATTAAAATATATGGGTCTAGGCACTAAAATGCTACAGAGATACAGAACAGAGTTCTATATGAAAATCCGACCGCAATAATAAAGATTAACGGAGACCACTCGTCCCCTTTTTCCATGAGCAACGGGACAAGGCAGGGATGTCCCCTGTCCCCGTTGCTATTCGTTCTTTCAATCGAACCACTACTGGCAACTATTAGATCAGACAACAACATAAAAGGAATCAAAGTAGGAGAGGTCGAACATAAAGTAGCAGCCTTTGCCGATGATCTATTGTTCTATATTACTGAACCTAATACAACAATGCCAAGATTGCTTGAGGTATTAAAACATTATGGTGAGTTATCTAATTTCAAAATAAATGTCAACAAGTCAGAGATCCTAAACATAAACGTTGGGAAAAAACAAGCCTTTGGGTTACAAAGAGATTATCAGTTTCCATGGAAGAAAAGGGGTTTAAAATATCTGGGGATTAAACTAGCAAATTCCATTGAAAAGTTATACAGCGAAAACTTTATCCCGTTATTAGATGAAATTAAGAACGAAATTAAAATTTTTTTTTATAGGCCCCTCTCGTGGCTAGGTCGAATAAATACCGTAAAAATGTTGCTTCTACCTAAAATCACTTATAAGTTTCATATGCTCCCAATCCCTCTTCCTGACTATTATTTTCAAACCTTAAAAGCTATTATAAACAGATTTGTATGGCAAAATAAGAAACCCAGGATATCACGAGATGTTTTGAAGCAAAATAAAGATCAGGGGGGTCTTAGTGTCCCTGATATAAAGAAATATTATCACGCGGCGATATTGTCAAGAGCTGTAGAGTGGTCACGAAAGGAAAGCCAAAAACAATGGGTGCAACTAGAAAATGACATAAGTGAGGCAAAATTAAGAGTAGAGATATGGAGCCCCCCAAAATATAGGGATATGGGAGTAAATACACAAAAAATAACTAGACACGTTTTTAAAGTTTGGGATCTAATGCACAAACAATATAGCTGGAAATACAATTCACCACTGATGCCACTAAAAAATAATAACTATTTCCCACCAGGAAAAAGAGAAATGGGGGGTCAATGGATAGGAGAAAATGCACAATTGGGTGATTTGATAGGAAGGGGAAGAATTAAACCACTGATAGAAATACAGCAGAATATAGCACATATAAAGTTAAATGAATGGCGCTACCTTCAGCTGGCAAACTTTGTTGGGAAACTCCCCCACCCAATTAGAACGAAGGATAATTACACATCCCTGGAGAAAATATGTGTAGGAACAGGGGTAAAAAAAGATACATCTCGTCTATATAAAATGCTCCTCGCAGAGGGTCGGCTGGAGGTACCTCCATTCTTTATAAAATGGGGAAATGCATTGGGCACACATGGGTACAAACACAATTTAAAAAAAATATTGAGGCTAACAAATAGATCAGCAATTGATACTAGAACCGCTGAAACAAATTACAAATGTCTTTCAAGATGGTACATTACACCTAATAAAATGAATAAATTTCAGCCTGGGAATCCGCAGGTCTGTTGGAGAGGATGTGGTCAACGGGGTACTATGGCCCACATTTGGTGGGAATGTCCAAAAATCAGGAAATATTGGAAAGATATTCTGGATCTTATAAAAGAAATTACTGGTATTAAAATAACTGAAGACCCTTGGATATGTTTATTTCATAATACAGTAGACCCAATAAAATTATATATGAAGACCTTAATCCCACATATGTTAAACGCTGCAAAGGCACTCATCCCTAGGAGATGGCAACAAGAGGAGCCACCAACGGAATTAGATTGGATAGGAAAGATGGGAGAGATGTACCACCTGGAAAAACTTAGATTTAATGGGGAAGAAGAAGGAGAAGATGCTATGATTAAATGGAAAGGTTGGCAGGATTTCAAACAGACTTGGAGGTATGCTGAAATAATAACTTAAATAGAAAAAGTTTGGACATTTAAAAAATATAAGAATAAACTGAGAGGATAAATAAGAGAGGCATGGAGGGTGGGGATGGGATGGGTGATGGGTGGGAGAGGGAAATATGTTTTTTTTTTTTTTAATTCAATAAATACATTAAAGATATGTAATGGGTAGAAGTGATTGATGTAGATGAATATATATCTTCGTTTTTTTCTTTTCTCTCAATAAAAATAAAATTTCCACAATGATGCTTATAACGCAAGAGATATAAATGAACGTTAAGTTGATTAAAAATCTCTTTGATGTTTTCTGAGGTGGAAAAAAAAAAAGAACAAGATTCTCAAAGGCGAACAATTCCCTTCTGAAATGACCTTAGCCAACATGTCTCTCCTACCTAAACCGTTGAAAGATCACTCCCTCCCCCAAAATTATAGACCGATCTCGATCATTAATAAGGACCTTAAAATTTTTAGCCGTGCCCTAGCTGACAGATTAGCTGCCATTATCGAAACTTTAACCTCCCCTGACCAATCTGGTTTCATCCCCAATAGACTCATCACAGATAATATTCGCTTGACATTGAAAGTCCTTCTTTTAAGCTTAGACATTAACAAAGCGTTCGACAGCGTACTATGGCCTTACTTAATCGCAGTGCTACAACGACTTGGCTTCAGGGACGAATTCTTGCTGGGTGTACAAGCCCTATACCATAATCCACAAACGAGAATCAAAATTCCGGGCTGCAGCTCTGGATTTTTCACACTGGGCAGGGGCACCCATCAGGGATGTCCCCTAGCTCCCCTATTATTCGCCCTGGCCCTAGAACCCCTTGCCGCTGCTATCAAACAACACCCTGATATATCGGGTTACCCCATGGCTTCCTCCACATCACATCTATGCATGTATGCAGACGATGTTATGCTTTTTCTAACCCAACCCCATATCTCCCTGCCCAACCTATTTGACTTGTTATCCCGTTTCCCCCTTTATCAGAATATGTCCAAATCCACTGCACTTCCAATCAACATTCCCCCTGCTCAGTGTGAAACCCTCCAGAGCTCCTTCCCCCTGCAATGGTCTACCGACAAAATACCCTATTTGGGCATCCATATCACTCCACATTGGTCCTCTATCTTTGCTGCGAATTACCCGCCATGTGTGTCCCGTCTCCGCAATATGCTCAAACTATGGAGCACGTACCATATCTCGTTTCTCGGGAGAGTCACGGCAATCAAAATGACCGTCTTACCCAAGCTTCTATTTCTCTTTAGAGCCCTACCAATCCTTATCCCTAAATCATTCATAGATAAATTACAACAGGATATCCACAAATTTATCTGGCAAAACAAAGGGCAGAGGTTCTCCAAACATGTCCTATTCAACCCACAAACAAATGGTGGACTAGGTCTACCAAACCTCTAGCTCTATTTCTTAGCTGCTCGCTTCTCCCAGATTGCACAATGGAATATTCCTAACTCTAAAGTACCCTGGGTAGATTTTGAATCACAATCCATTGCGCCCTATAGGCTCTCTACTATACTTTGGTCCCCCTCCAAATTGGTTCACAAAATTATCTCCCTAAACTCCCTAGTAGCCCACTCTCTAATCCTATGGTACCGTTACAAACACAAACTAGACCTAGTGTCTCCCGCACCCGAGGTTCCTCCTTTATAGGAGAACCCTTATTTAACTTAGCTTTCAATAAACCTGAAGGTTTCTCCTGGTGGATCTCTAACTCTATGGTCACATTAGCTGACCTGCAAATTGGTAACTCTTTTGCCTCATTTGACCTTCTACGCACACAAAAACATATCCCATTAAGAGAACATTTCCGTTACATGCAAATTAGGCACTTTTACATCTCCACTTTGCTCTCTCCCCTTCATCCCCCTCTACTACGTTTGAACAGATTTGCCGTGACTCCCCCAGAGGAAAATGTCTTATCTCTTCCCTTTACAAATCAGCTCTAACTGCAGTATTTCCTGGGGTTATCCCGTATAAACACAAATGGGAGGCTGATTGCAACAAAATTTTTGACCCAGGTGACTGGGACACAATGCTGACCAACTTGCGCAAAGCTTCTAAATCCTTAGCTGTCAGAGAAACAGCATACAAAGTATTAACCAGATGGTATTATACCCCATCCAGACTTCATTCTATCTTCCCTGGGGCCTCTGATCTCTGCTTTAGAGGATGTCAGCTTCCTGGTACCTTTATGCACATATTTTGGGACTGTGACCGGCTTTCCCCCATTTGGAACACAGGCTATAGCATCAGCAATAGCAGGTACACCTGTACAACTTACACCCTCTATGGGCCTCCTCAGAGCACCTATCCCAGGAGTGCTTCGTTCTGAAGAATGCCTTATCCACACTGTTTGCTTAGCCACTCTATGGGCTATTGCCCTACATTGAAAAGCCCCTGCTGTCCCTACCCCCTCCATCCTTCACAGGATGGATACCATTATGTTAATGGAAAGAATCCTTTATACACTAAATGATAGGATGCACTTATTTGACCAAAGATGGTCTCCCTGGAAATCCCATAGACAAAACCTGTTGCCACAATCTTAACCACTGTACTGGTTACTAAGCTGCTTTAGACCAGGGTACGCTGCTACATTCCCTCACCCCTAAATCTGAAATGTAAGACTATGTTTCCTATAGATGATTTGTTGTTTGCGACTACTTCTCTCGGATGCTTCAAAGTTTATTTTTATGTTTTTGTTCTTTTCTTTTGTGAAAGATATACAAATAGCGTATAAATGGTGCGCAATTCAACTATAATTATGTGAGCATAGATCTTTAAAAATAATTATTGCCACAATGTCAATTGTGGTCAATAGTGCACAAGTGAAAAAAAAAATAAATAAAATAAAATATATATACACTCCGTATAGATAGTGCTGGACGTGTGTGAAATAAAATATACAATCCTTGTATATAAATTAATATGTGAGTATGTGATCCTTATTATAAAAGAAATGCCAAACGTGCATATAAAATCTTATTTAATAGGTGAAAGTATTTGTTGTGTTGGTAAAATGAAAAAAAGTTGAACAACGATTCAGTGATAGCAATCAAGATGATTGGGAATTGTGTCCTGCGTTAGAAAGAGTGAAGGAACTCTGGCGTAGCAACAGGTGCTCTGATTACAAGATTGGTACCATACACCAGACAATTAGTGTTGAATACAATCTAATTGCAACAATATGCAGATACACCAGGCGATTACTCTAATTGCAAGGTTGGTGCCATACACCATACAATCCTATTGTATGCAATCTGTTTGCTACGATAACCAGATAAACATATACACCAGGCGATTGGTGTTTTAAAAGTGCAGTGGTGCATTACTGATATAACAATTAAGACAGCTGGTTTAAACTCCCACTGTTTAGAGAAACAAAAAGCAAAAAAGACTGCTATTTTGGAAAATATAAATATAAAATGTTGCCACTTCGGTAATGGTATGGAAAGAAACAAAAACTTCCCTTAATGTTGCCGGTACAATTATAGGTGATTCTTTGAAATCTTCCTGATGCTCAAGCCGGTTTTAACATGAAAAAGAGAAAAAACAAAAAAAACCATTGCGCAATATTGCTAACTATAGACTCCCCATGAGATGCCTCAAGTTGTATGCACTCACGTGTACCAGGTGGATATAGTGCAGATAAAAAGTGTCAATGGTCAGGCTTTCGCTCCTGGGCTGTCAGCCCTTCTCCTCCTTTGCTGAGCTTGTGTATCACACGGCGTCACCTAAGCTCCTCCTCCCGACACGTTGCATCACAGGTCACGTGACTTTTTCAAGGGGCCTGTGATGCAACGCGTCGGGAGGAGGAGCTTAGGTGACGCCGTGTGATACACGAGCCTGGTGTATCTGCATATTGTTGCAATTAGATTGTATTCAACACTAATTGTCTGGTGTATGGTACCAATCTTGTAATCAGAGCACCTGTTGCTACGCCAGAGTTCCTTCACTCTTTCTAACACAGGACACAATTCCCAATCATCTTGATTGCTATCACTGAATCGTCGTTCAACTTTTTTTCATTTTACCAACACAACAAATACTTTCACCTATTAAATAAGATTTTATATGCACATTTGGCATTTCTTTTATAATAAGGATCACATACTCACATATTAATTTATATACAAGGATTGTATATTTTATTTCACACACCTCCAGCACTATATATACGGAGTGTATATATATTTTATTTTATTTTTTTCACTTGTGCACTATTGACCACAATTGACATTGTGGCAATAATTATTTTTAAAGATCTATGCTCACATAATTAAGGTTGAATTGCGCACCATTTATACGCTATTTGTATATCTTTCACCTATTTTCAAGTGTAGGAACACTTTTAATGGTAGCAGCATTTCATTTAGTAATCTTATTTTATTCTATTAGATTTGGGGCTTTTAAATTATATATCAGCGCTTTAGTATACACCAATTTTTAACTGTTCTTTTCTTTTGTCACCGCATTGACATTTATATACCTACATTTAGACATGTATTTTGTGCAATACATACTGTCAATTTTTTGTATTACTTTATTACTTTTTCAATAAAAAACGTTTGTATTAAAAAAATAATAATTTGATATTTGATCATTGTTAAAGATGACTAATATGTATGTGTTTGTATATTACTATGGCCTATCTCAGGGATCTTCAAACTACGGCCCTCCAGCTGTTGTGGAACTACACATCCCATGAGGCATTGTAAAACTCTGACATTCACAGACATGACAAGGCATGATGGGAATTGTAGTTCCTGAACAACTGGAGGGCCGTAGTTTGAAGACCCCTGGCCTATCTACTAATGGGATTGTATGTATTGGGATGGTAAGCAGTACCTATTTATTGCCACAAGATGGCAACCAGCCATCCCTGTTCCCTGTTATACAGGAAGTGTGGCTGGCCAGAGTCTATTATTATGCTAATGACGACTTCCGGTTTCGGCATACACGTCACTTCCGGCCAAAACCGGAAGTGCTGCTAATTTCATACTGCGCCATCAAAAGGAGTAGGGGGAGGCACAGGGTGTAGTGGGAGGACCCTAAGGTACATAAGGCAGCCTATCACAGACTCCATAAGCTTCTGAGACGCCCAGAGGGAGGGGCGAAACTAGTCAAGCGAGAGAGTATCTGTGAGGACTGTTTGGATGCCAAGGCAGCAATTTTGAACGTTTTTTATGCATTGATGTAAGTGTAATGATTTTAAACCCTTTTTTAAAATAAACTCTGCAGTATTACACTATATACCCTTTTCCTCCATCTTTGTCCAAACTTTACCTGTATGGTCTATGACCGAGTAAAGTGTGTGTAGGACCTACAATATAGTGGAGAAGGAGGGAGGATACCTTTCCGGAGAAGGATACATCAACACACCAACCTACCCAGGAGCATACCGACCTATCCGGTGGATGGAGGCCATCTGTTATACAGGCTTTTTTGTCTGCTTCATCTGGTGAGTGGGGAACAAGGAGGGGAGCACAAGAAAAACACCTGAATTACACCTGATTTTTGTGTCCAACTCAAACCGCATGTTTGATGAACTATTCAAAGCACACCAGTGATATATGCTTCCATCACTACTAATTATTTTACACAGAGGATAGACATGTGCGGTTAGTTTCGTACGAATCGTAAATTCGTACGAATTTTTCGAAATTCGTACATTCGTACGGAACCGAATTACGAATTTTTTTGGATACGAATTCTGTACGGAATACGAAATTACGTTTACGAATTTCGGATCCAAATTATTCTAAATTTATTCGAATCCAACTACCAAATATATCGAATTTCAATTTCAAATAATACTAAAGAAATTATTATAGCGGATATAACGAGTGATTCGAAATTCGGCTCCAAATTATTCGAATATTATTCGAATCCAACTACCAAATATATAGAATTTCAAATGCAACTAATACTAAAGAAATTATTATAGCGGATTATAACGAGTGATTCGAAATTCGGCTCCAAATTATTCGAATCCAACTACCAAATATATCGAATTTCAATTTCAACTAATACTAAAGAAATTATTATAGCGGATATAACGAGTGATTCGAAATTCGGCTCCAAACTATTCGAATTCAACTACCAAATATATCGAATTTCAATTTCAACTAATACTAAAGAAATTATTATAGCGGATATAACGAGTGATTCGAAATTCGGCTCCAAACTATTCGAATTCAACTACCAAATATATCGAATTTCTAATTTTCAACTTATACGAAAGAAATTATTATAGCGGATATAACGAATGATTCGAATGAATTCGATCTTCAGTATAACGAATATCGACAGTGTACGAATAATAACGAATTCTTTGTTGGTCCAAATTTCTTTACTACAGAAACATGTGACTGTTGGTTGACCAATCACATCAGAGGTTTTCTTGTGATGCTGAGGCCTACAGGGCAGGGCAGAGGGCACGCCCTGATCATATGACTTCTCTTTGTGGAGCAGATCATACAGTCAACTATTTGTGCCAGTGCATCTGCTCAAATATCGTCGTGATCCTTGGATTTTTGATATTCATTTGCCCTGATATCTGTTCGAGTCTGCAAGATTATTATCCTTGATAGCTTATTTTGCTATTGGATTTCTTCTTTTACTCCAGATTTTTGTTTTAGTCTGCTCATCTTTTTTTTTGTCTTTTTTTGACTTGGAAGGCAAAATGAGCAGCAAACAAGGAGATCAAGGCAGAAAGAGTGCTGCTGCTGGGAGAGGAAGAGCTTCGAGCCGGCGTCAAGTACAACAGCAGCAGGTGGGACGTTCTGTCTCTGCAGCGTCTGCGCCCCCTGAGCTCAGCTCACCTCCCATGAAGTTGAGGCGACCAGGAGGAGTGAAAGAGCCTGCCAAACAGCAGACATCACGTCGCCAGCTGTTCCAGGAGGACTTACCTTGTACAACCACTGCTGCTGGTAGCACTAGCATGCCCACTCGTACTTTTTATGGAAGAGGACGAGGGCAGACCAAAGGTAAACTTCCCATTGCACACACCTTTGTGAAGCCAAAGATGGAGATCTTGGACAGCATGCTGCATGAGACATGTGAGAAGGCCCAGGCTGAACAAGCTCATGATGATGATATCACTATCAGCACTCCAGGGAGCTTCGAGATAAGCAAGCAGGAGCCTGAGGAGAGTCAGTTTACAACACATTGTAAAGATCATCAGTCTTCCCCTGGCAATGTAGAAGAGAAAGAGATGGAAACAAGCTTTCACATGGAGAACTTGGATTACCAACCATCAGCATCGGCATCTACCCATGTTGGCCCCAGCGACAGCCCAGGAGAATATATCTCCCCTGACTCCCCACTACTTTTCTCCCCTTATAAGTCCCCTGCCGTTATTTCAAAGCCTCCAGCATCATCGGCCAATGCAACCACAGCGACAGCACCCAAAATACCCGTGATGTTCAGATCACAATCACATTCTCTTCTTCATCCTGCTCCTCCTGCTGAACCTCAGAAAGACAGTCCAACCACTGCAGTGGATGTGATTCCATCACCAGGCACTGCGGGCAGTGTCATTGGTGCTGGCTGCCGTTCCAGCGTTTGGCTGCATTTCACCAAAATTGGCGTTGGTCAGAAGGCCAAATGCAAGCATTGTGGCAGGGACATCAGCCGGGGCCGAGACATAGGGCATCTCAGCAACAGCGGGATGAACCAGCACATGCGTGTGCACCACCAGGCTGTGCTGTTAGGGGAGAAAATTTTGTCCCCTCCAAACACCAAAAGAGGAACCAATACCAATAGTGGCACCACCACAGCCACCACCATAAGTACCAGCACCACCACCCCACATCCAACCCATACCAGCCACCAGGCCACCCTGGAAGATTTTGGTGGCTTTCACAGTGCAAAAGGAATGTCTCAGGCACAGGTTAGGAAGATAACACGCCTGATCGGCCAGCTTATTGCAGTTGGAGGAGCACCATTCAATATGGTAGAAGGTGAGCCCTTCAAGCAGTTGATGCAGGCTGTTGCACCACAGTACCGTGTGCCATCACGAAAGACCTTTAGCCAAACTGTGGTGCCAGCCTTATACAGGTCTTGTGTTGGGGTGCTGAAGGACGAGATTAGAAAGGCAGGTGGACAGGCAGTGCACCTGACCACTGACCTGTGGAGTGCATCTAGTGCCCGACATGCCTTCCTGTCCCTGACGGCACATTGGTGGCAGGGCAAGGTGTCATCTGGATCCTCGTCATCAGCACTTGACAAAGAGGGGCACCGTTCTTTTCTCCTGCACGCTGAGGTGCTTGATGAAAAGCATACAGCGCAAAATATCCTGCAAGCCCTGCAGAAAATGTTGTTGCAGTGGTTTCAGGCAGACACTGACAGCAACAGCTACAGGATTGGCTATATTGTCACAGACGGAGGCAGCAACATGGTGAAGGCTGTAAGGGATGGCAGATTTGTGGGTGTGCGCTGCTCAGCCCACCTTCTCCACCAGGTGGTAACCGACAGCTTTCGATTGGTGGAGGCTAATTCTGGCGGCGATGGAAGGCTGTGCAAAGTGGTGGACTCTTGCCGGAAGGTGGCTGGCCACTTCCATCGAAGTGTGAGGGACAGCCACCTCCTCAGGTTGGAACAGAGGAAGGCAGGCCTTCCAGAACACTGCCTAAAACAGGATGTGGGGACTAGGTGGAATTCAACCCTAGCAATGCTGGAACGCATCCTTGAACAGCAGAAGGCTCTCCATGCCATGGCCTGCGAACATAATATTGGCATAGAGAGACCTTTAGGCAGGGAGGACTGGGCCATAATTGGGCAGATTGTGGCAGTCCTCAAACCATTCCTCTCTGTGACAGAACATCTGAGCCGCGAGGATGCCAGCATTGCTAATGTGCTGCCGCTTTTTAACCACCTTCAGAGTAAATTGGAGCGGTTCATGTCAGCTCAGGAACCTTTGCCTGGTGGTGGCCCTCAACCTGATGTGTTGGCTCTGCTCAACACATTTCTCTTGGAATTGGGCAGGCGCACGCAGGATTTGACCGCCTCTTGCCCAGAACTGATGCTGGCTGCCATGTGTGACCCTCGTTGCAAGGGCAAAATGTCTGTGCAGTGCAGTGCTCTCACAACATGGCGGGACAGACTTATTGACAGGGTGCGTCAGAGGGAAAGGCAGCTAGTAAGGCCGCTAGAGCTGGGAGAGGAGGAAGAGGAGGAAGAAGATATTGAAAAACCCCTCTCCCATGCAACAGCATCTACTGAAGTGAGCAGCAGAGCTCCTGCCAGCGGTCGCGGAGCATCTTCTTCCGTCTTGACTGAGGCATTTGACACCCTAATGGGGACCTCCAGCAGCATAGTGCGCCCCAAGGAACGCATTTCATCAAAGGAGGTTGTCATGTCATATTTGTCATCCCCACCAGTGCACCCCACCACAGATCCTATGTCTTTTTGGCAGGAGAAGAGCGAGGAGTGGCCTGCCCTCGCAGATATTGCCAAGGAGCTACTGTCCTGCCCTCCAACAAGTGTCCAGAGTGAGCGGGTGTTTTCTGTGACGGGAAACATCCTGTCACCCCAAAGATCACAGTTGTCCCCCCAGCTAATGGAGCAGTTAGCATTTTTGAAAATAAATTTGCCAAAGCTGGGGTACCCCTCCCTTACTCTGGACATTCCTTGAACTGACTGACTGTCTGCACTCTGCAGCAGAGATGGCCTCTTGGTCTTAGACTCTTTAGTTGGACCCTGTCCCTCCCCACAATCAAAGTTTCTTAAATGCCCAAAAAATATTTATACTCATTCAATTGTTGTTCAATGTGCCAAATGTAATTATACTAATCCACAAGCTGGTAAACGCTGTGGCCTGATGTTCCCCAATGTGCCCCAATAATATGCCATGTGCCCCAGTATGCCCTGATGTGCCCCAATATGCCCTGATGTGCCCCAATATGTTTGGGTGGGGGAAGGGGAGTGTTTTTGTTTTCTGCCATTGCAGAAGGGAACTAACTACTGTTAAGTTAAGTTATTAATAATTTATTGTTGGAGTTGCTTTATGCTTTAGAGAGACCTAATAAACATTTCTATGTTCAGTTGTACAGTAGTGTCTGTCACCTTATTCTGTCCTATGTCTGCCTGGCTACCTTGGATGGGGAATGGGATGGGGCGGGGGACAGAATGTACAGCTCGCTTTGCAACACTCCTTTTGAGCTGCGGAGCAGGCGGAGGAGGGAACTTTTTATTTCTGTGTCAATGTGGCTTATCACAGTGTGTCTATGTCTAGTGTGCTGTAAACATAAACACCTCCCTCAACAAAATCAAGCACTAAAGACTGCTGGTTTTATTACTTCAAAACAACTTTATTTTTACACACAAAATAAAAGTATAAAATAATATATTAGATTTGAACAGAACAAACAAACAAAATAGCTATGGTCCTGGAGCACGCAGTGGATGCTGGTTTCATGATGGAGAGGCTTCTCGGCTGCTCATGGTGGTGGTAGAGCTAGTACCAGGCAATGGAGCATTGTGTCTGGAAATTGCTTCCAGCAAACATAATTTGCAATGCTCCATTGCCTGGTTCTGTTGTTGGTTGAACCGGACCCACATCCTCAGTGTGGTTTCTGATGGCACGGTGGAGGGTCCGGTTCAACCTACGATTCTCCCTCTGCATTTTTTTGTTGGCTTTGGCCAGCCTCCGCATCTCTGTCAGCAGGACAGTTGTCTGACTCGGTGTCGGTGGTGGCAACTGCGGCACTGGCTGCTCCTCTAGAGGGTGAGGCAGTGGAGGACGTACAGGGGGGGCAGCTTCCTGTGGCCCTAGAGTCTGCTTCTGGGCCAAAGGGGTCAGCTCGGTCTCATCCCGGAGCGAAATCCCGTCTGACAGGTCTTGTTGATCTGAAATAGACGAGATAGCCAATGTTGATGCTAGCATTCAAAGAAATTGATTTCTAGAGATTATAATAAAAACATATTTTATTCCTTTTTATTTTGACATAGTCCTTTAAAAAATAAATACATTTTGTGTAACATATACATATATATTCCTATTACAAGGAATGTATTGTAAACATCCTTTGTAATAGAAAAAAAACAATGACAGGTCCTCTTTAATGTGAAATCTGGGGTCAAAAAGACCTCAGATCTCATATTTACACAAAAATGCAATAAAAAAAATTAATATAAAAAGAAATGTCATATTCTCCTCCCCCACCCAAAAAAAAACCCCTTTAAGATTGGAGGGCAGAAGTGGACCTGATCGTCTCCACCGCCTCTTTGGCCCCTGATAAAAGTGAACTTGCGGCAAGTCCGCCGCAGTAACCAATTTTATCTGAAAGAGGACCGCCCGCTGAAGAAGATACCGGGGTTATGGCAGCTATCTGCTGCCATAACAATGGTGGTCCTCTTCAAACAGCCGACATATAACTGCGGCGGGTGGCCCTTCCTTAAGTTTTTAAGGGAACAGGTTTCTTTTTTTTAAACAAACGCTTTCAATAAAAATAGGTTTGTTTTTCTCTTTATAATATATAGCAAATAATTTATTTTCACTACTCTTTTCTAAGTTCCACCCTAGTTACTAACTTACTGTTACTGGTGGCTGTCTGATTGTAGTGGCGTTCAGATACTAAGATCAGATGCATTTCCAAATATTGTAGTAATAGAATAAACAATTATAGGTTACAATACTAACAGTGGGGTCTATTTACTAAAGGAAAATACACTTTCCACTACAAGTGCACTTGGAAGTGCAGTCGCTGTAGATCTGAGGGGGACAGTCATGCAAGGGAAAAAAAAAAACAGAATGTTTGTTTGTACACGATTGGAAGATAAAATCAGCAGAGCTTCCCCTCAATTCAGAGTTTCTCATCAGATTTACAGCGACTGCACTTCTGGGGAGGACTTCCCCTCCAGCTGTTTGTGATAACAGACAAGCGGCTGCTTAGCCACATTGGTTGTTAAAAAACGGCACCGGACGGGTGATGTCTGCCGCTGCAAGCATCACCCGAGTACAACACCTTGAAGCACTATATTGGTAAGTTTGTCAATGATAACGATTATTACAAAAAAAGGGGGCACCAATAATCGGTAGACCCCTAGTTTGGGGTGTGTGCTGTGTGTATGAACTTAAAAATGGATGGTTGTAGCTTTTTTTATGTGTTAGTGAACTTAGTGTGGATGATGGTGCCTTGTGTCCTTTTTTCTTTATATTGGCAGCTTGCGTATTCTAGTACTTACGTTGAGGAGAAATGGGGCGTTGCTTCCTGGCAGAAGGAGCTGATGCTGGAGGGTCTGGGATATGGCGGCTCAGGCTTTCTGTTAAAGATAGAATAAAGAGTTATGGTAACCACTTCTGGACCAAGCCTATTTATGACAGTTATTGTTTACAATTTAAAATCAAAACTTTTTTCTAGAAAATTACTGAGAACCACAAACATTATATATATATATATATTGTGATATTTGGGGGTTCTTTAGCGTCCGTGTAGAGCATACCAGTGAGCAGAGTCCACGCCAGTCATGCGTTTAAGGGCTTGTTTGGCCCATTTTTATTAAAAGAAAGGAAAAAAAGAAAAACAAAGTTCCATAAATGAAAACAAAAGATGGTTTCCCTCGCAGGGGGTTTGAACTGCCAGCAACAAACAAAAGGATATTCAGCCTCCTGGCTTAAACATGCAGCATTGCAAAATACCGAGCCACCTGGCTCTCTTCAGCAGCGGATGCACCACTGCTCAGGCTCCCACATGGAGCTCTCCTGACTTCTGTCAGCAACCTCAGACTTAGGTCTCTGGCTAGTTCCGTGCACACCTGCACTCTCTGGGACCTCCCTTGCAAGCCTGGACTCCTCGGGAGTGTGGAGTCCAGAATCATGGTCAGGTGTCTACAAATAGCCCAGCACACACCTGACCAGTCAGTGTGCTGGGGGATCCCAAACCCGGATCCAGGATTGGGGATTTCATCCCACCCGGATCTCTAAGAAATCCCCGGGCTCCAGGTCCCAAAGTTGATTTTAATAAACATGGAGGAAACTGAAAAGCCAGTTTCCTCCTAAATAAACAAACACCCTGGAGCCCCTCAACCCGCCTGGTTGAGAACCCTGCATCATTTTGCTGGTGGGGTACCACACCACCACATATCCCCCCCCCCTTGTTTCGACCCAGAGGGCGGAACACACAAGTTTATTTTGGCACCTCTGTGCCAGCTACCATTTACAGGAGTCCAATCCTGTCCAACCTCACTTCTCCTAAAGGGGAACTCTACCCAATGCCTCCTTTGGTGTCTCCCTCTAATCCTCACTGTCACTCTGCTATGATCTTTGATGCGACCTTCCCAACTTTTCTTCCGAGTGCATTTCCATAAGCACTTCCTCTCCTGAAATTTTAATGGGTGACCCCTGGTCTTTCTATCAACCCTTCTGCCTCCACGCTTCAGGTTCCCAGGTTTCCCAACACCTCTCTCAGCATTTGTTAGGGCAGTGTCTGCAGAGGGCACACACACCGGAGGTTGGCAATCACCCACGAGAACCTCACAAGATGCCACCTCCCATGGTGTCACCCACTCAGCAGGCAGCTGTCCTACCACCTGATCCTTTTTAATACCACCTGGATTTCTATCCAAAACCGGAACAGGCGAGCTCTCGTCTGATCCGTATACCAACCTTACTGTACTTTTTACCCATTTTCCTGTCTCAGGGACGTTGTCAGGTTTGTCACATAAACCTATTATTGGACTGGTGACCCCAGTCTCACTAACCACCTCTGTCTGAGTCCCGGTCAGGATTTCTGCTGTTTTCTGGTCCATGCTCGGCCCTGCAGACAGACTCATTCGCCGAGACTTGAGAAGTTGCAACTTTCAACTGAACATCCTCCCAGCTGGAGGTAACCACAGCCTGGTGCTCACCCAGGGTGCTGCCAGGTGCTGGACTCATATGCAAATTTTCAGGCTCAGCATCAATGAACTGCTCCAGATTATTACTAGTGAAAATGTCACTTGGACACTCCATGCCGACATTACTTTTGTGGATCATGGGCAAAGTTTCTGCTGTGCGCTCACCCTCATTTGGTCCATCTTTCCCACAAGGGTTAACCCCTGCCGCAGCCACCGCACCCTCAGGTACATGCTGTTCTGCAGTCCCTACAGGAGAAACCGTGTCCACCTTATTTTTGGGCATAAAAGCCTTATCTATCAGGGAGATTAGATTTTTACCCCAACTAGTCCAATCTACTGTATGTGCGCTCCCTTCAGCGGTACTCCTCAGCACCGATCCATCTGCCCAAGGAGACACATAAGAACCGACTGGCTTAGCTGCAGACTCATTACACAAAATATTTATTTTTATATTTTTTGGGGATAATTTTTATGACAAACAAAGTAAAAAATATATTTTTTTTTTAAAATTGTTTGCTCTTTTTTTGTTTATAGCACAAAAAATAAAAACCGCAAAGGTGATCAAATAAATACCACCAAATACCACCCTATTTGTGTGAAAAAAAGGACGCCAATTTTGTTTGGGAGCCACGTCGCACGACCGCGCAATTGTCACTTAAAGCGACGCAGTGCCGAATCGCAAAAAGTGCTCTGGTAAGGAAGGGGGGAAAATCGTCGGGGGCTGAAGTGGTTAAATAGATGTTTGTTATTATGTTTGCTTTGTGTTGGTTAGGTAGGTAGTAGGTACTCACCACTGCCAGAATATTGAGGGGGGCATGAAGCAGAAGCAGCTGTTCCTGTTCCCTCCTCCACTGATGATGACATTGATCGATCTGGAAAACATGAATGTAAAGCAAAACGTAAGTCTCACATGCCGTAGTCATAAAAAATATAGTGAGCTGCAAACAACAACCATATAACTGCAATATATAATGATATATTTTTTTTTACTCACCAGCTCTCAGTCTCTGGTGCTTGGCGGCGGATCTGGCACTGGCAGTGCTCACTCCAGGGGGCGGGGCATCTTCGTGAAGTAGGAGGCCATCCTTAAGCTCTGCCTCCCACTGTCTAAATAAGACAGTCTTGCCTCCTCCAGTGGCCTGCCTCTCAATTTTTTTATGCACAGAGGCCCGACAATCATAAAATCTGCAAATGAAAATAGTATATTTAGTAAATATACACACGTTAATATTATTTTTATTTTACATGTTACTTTTCTGTGTCTGTGTCAAATAAATATATTAAATATATTTGTGTTACGTTCAAATCAGATTATTACTCAAAGCCTACTGTGTGTGTTTTTTCACAAATATGGGGTGTGTTCTAAGAGTAATATAAAATTTGAATAATTATTACCTGTGCCTGACACCAGCGGTGGTCCTGCGAACCTTGGACAGGGCATTCACAGAGTCCCGGACTCGATCCCAGGCTGCTGTCTTCTGGGCAGTAGGGACGTTGAGGCTGAACAATGTGGCCTTGTCCCTCCTAACAGCAGCCACCAGAGCAGCGTTTTCCTGGGGGGTAAAGACTGGCCCCCTTGTTGATGACGTCGTCGTCTTCTGCTGCTGCTTGCGTTTGGTTCGCTGGTGGTCGCCGGTGTCAGACATTTCATCTTCTGATGTGGGGGGGGGGCATACGCCTCTTTTTTTGGCCATGCTCCCGCTCCACTCCACTTCCATGGCCATGCTCCCTTCCACTCTTCCTCTCCTCTTCACGCCTCCTCTCCCCTCCGCGCTTCCTCTCCCTGTCCCCTCCGCGCTTCCTCTCCCTGTCCCCTCTGCCCTTCCTCTCCCTGTCCTCTCTACTACGCTTCCTCTCCCTGTCCTCTCTACTACGCTTCCTCTTCTCTACTCTTCCCTCCTCTCTCCTCAACCCCCCACTGATCCTCCTCTCACCCCCACTCCAGTCCCCTCCACTCCTGTGCTCCCCTCCACTCCTGTGCTCCCCTCCACCCCCTGACCCTCCACTCCTCTCTCCTCCACTCTTCTCCCCTCCACTCATCCGGCGCTCCCCTCCACTCATCCGATCCCCTCCACTCATCCGGCGCTCCCCTCCACTCATCCGATCCCCTCCACTCATCCGGCGCTCCCCTCCACTCATCCGATCCCCTGAGTCCTCTCCACTCTCACTCACAACAACAACTTTCAAACCAACACTCTCACTCACACATACATTCTCACTCCCAGACATTCTAATTCCACACAAATCACAAATTCAGTCCACACAAAAACAACAACCACAACTCCAACAATACCACTCTCTCTGCTCTCAGTCTCTGCTCTGCTCTCTCTCTGTTCCTCCCTCACTACACTACAGTCACACGGAGTCACACGGAGTCACACGGTCTCTCTAAATTACATCCAGGGGCCGGCCTCTCAAAACTACATCCAGGGGCGGAGACTATAGGCACATGTCAAAAACGAAAGTAAAGAATAAACGAGATTTCGAATAGTTACGAATAACAGCGATGTATTAGAAAAGTACGAATCCATTCGAAGCATGCAGCGCCGCAGCGCCACTGTGTCAGACATGTAAATTTACGAATCAACGACCAAAAAGAAAAAAGTTACGAATGTACGAATCCATTCGAAGCGCGTTAGACAGCGCCATTGTGAGAGAGTGAGAGACACGTAAAATGACGAATCAGTAAACCAAAAAAAAAAAGTTACGAATCCATTCGAAGCACGTTAGACATCGCTATTGTGAGAGAGAGACGCGTAAAATGACAAATCAACAAACAAAAAAAAGTAACGAATTTGAGAATCCATTCGAAGCACGTTAGGCAGCGCCATTGTGAGAGAGTCAGAGAGACACGTAAAATGACGAATCAACAAACAAATAAAAAAAGTTACGAATCCATTCGAAGCACGTTAGACAGTCACAGCGCAATTGTGAGAGAGACACACGTAAAATGACAGATCAACAAACAAAGAAAAGTAACGAATTTGAGAATCCATTCGAAGCACGTTAGGCAGCGCCATTGTGAGAGAGTCAGAGAGACACGTAAAATGACGAATCAACAAACAAATAAAAAAAGTTACGAATCCATTCGAAGCACGTTAGACAGTCACAGCGCAATTGTGAGAGAGAGACACGTAAAATGACAGATCAACAAACAAAGAAAAGTAAGGAATTTAAGAATCCATTCGAAGCACGTTAGGCAGCACCATTGTAAGAGACACGAAAAATGACGACTCAACAAACAAAAACAAAAAAAGTTACGAATGTACGAATCTATTCGAGGCACGTTAGACAGGGCCATTGTGAGAGAGACACGTAAAATGACAAATCAACAAACAATAAAAAGTAACGAATTTAAGAATCCATTCGAAGCACGTTAAGCAGCAGCGCCATTTTAAGAGACACGGAAAATTACGAATCAACAAACAAAAAAAAAAAGTTACGAATGTACGAATACATTCGAAGCACGTTAGACAGCGCCATTGTAAGAGAAAGAGAGACATGTAAAATGACCAATCAACAAACCAAAAAAAGTAACGAATTTACGAATCCATAAGAAGCACGTTAGGCATAGGCAGAGCTATTGTCTACACACACACAATAGACTGTTGTTATGCAACCTTCATACGTTTTCGGATATTATTCGTAGAGTGTCGCTATTCGTGAACCAAATTAACGATTCTTACGATTCGTACGAAATCCGTATTTCGTACGAATCCGAATTAAATTCCGTATACGAAACACGAATTACGAATTTTTTCGGATACGAAATAAAACGGAACGAAACGAAACAAATTTTTTGACGGATCCCATGTCTAATATTTTCTTCTCAGCAGCACCCACAGGACTTCTAGTGTGTTAGTGGCATCACACAGAGCTCCTATATTTTATTTGCAGAAGCACCTATAGGACTTCTTGTGTTAGTGGCATCACACAGATCCTATATTTTCTTCTCAGCAGCACCCACAGGACTACCGACTACAATGGCTGGAAGACCGCCAAGGGGAGGCAGAGCGTGCAGAGCCAAGAACACAGGGCAGGCAGGCTCTGTTTCTAGTGGACGTGGCCGTGGCCATGGACGTGGTCGTGCATCGTCATCAGCACGTGACCATAGGACACGCGCGTCTTTGTTTACGGCAGCTGGACATGTGGAGCAGCATCATGCTGAAGGCTTGGTAGAATGAATGACCAAGCCCTCCTCATCCTCCTCATCCTCTCTCACCCAGGCTCAGGGTACTGGCAGAGCAGCTGCCAACGCGTACTCAATGGCATCATCAGCCACCCCTTCCCTAGACCCACCATGTCCTCCTGAGGAGTCCCCCAAACTCTTTGAGCACAGTGTTGGGTACATGCTCCAGGAGGATGCCCAACGATTCGAAGGCTCGGATGATGATACCCAGCTTGAGGAAGTCAGTAGTGTGCGCGCAGAGAGAGGGGATGCTGAAGGACAGCAATCTGGCAGTACTGTTCCACCAGCTGCAACTTACTGCCAGGTTTGCTCTAGTGGTGAAGAGGGAGGGGATGATGAGGTCACTGACTCCACGTGGGTGCCTGAAGGGAGAGAGGATGAGGAGGAGGACGAGGACGAGGAGGAGGAGGATGCGGCGTCACATGTCCAACGAGGCAGGATGCCCCCTGGAGGCCAGCTAGAGGCCAGCACAGCAACTGTGCATCAGATCGCACCACTGCTATTTGCAATATTTGTCTCAAGCGTATCTCACGTGGCCAAAACATCAGCCGCTTGGGCACCACAAGCATGACCAGACATATGTCGACCTGCCATGCAGCTCGTTGGCAGGCACACATAAAAGACCCACACCAAAGAACTAAGCGGACCTCTCCTTGCTCCTCATCAGCTGGGATCCCTATCCCCACTACATCTTCAGTCCTCTCTGAAAGCTGCTGTGAGAGGACTGAAGGTGTAGAATTAGGTGTGTCACAACCAAGTACTTGCAGTACACCGACGTCCGATTGTAGCAGGCAAATTTCCCTGCCCCAGCTGCTGGACCGTCGAAAGAAGTACACTCCCAGCCATCCACATGCCCAGCGGTTGAATGCTAGCTTGGCTAAATTGCTAGCACTTCAACTGCTGCCTTTTCAGTTGGTAGACTCGGCCCCCTTCCATGAGTTTGTTCAATGTGCGGTTCCTCAGTGGCAGGTTCCCAAACGCCACTTTTTCTCACGGAAGGCGATTCCGTCTCTCTACCGGCATGTGGAAGGCAATGTCCATGCCTCGCTGGACAGGGCGGTCAGCGGTAAGGTGCATATTACCGCTGACTCATGGTCCAGCAGGCATGGACAGGGACGTTACCTTTCTTTCACGGCCCATTGGGTCACTCTATTGGCAGCTGGGAGGGATGCAGGACAAGGTGCAGTAGTGTTGGAGGTTGTTCCGCCACCACGCCTCCAAAACGCTACTACTGCTACTGGTTGTGACACACCTCTCTCCTCCACCCCCTCCTCTTCTTCTTCCTCCAGTGCTCTGTCCTCGGAACCAGCGGTGCTCCGTAGGCGTACAAGGGGCTACGCAAGTACGCAGGCAAAAAGATGCCATGCCGTGCTTGCGCTGGTGTGTTTGGGGGACAGGAGCCACACTGGGCCAGAGGTTCTGGCAGCTCTGCAGGGGCAGGCCGAGAGGTGGTTGACGCCACATCAGCTTAAGCCAGGAATGGTCGTTTCTGACAATGGCACCAACCTCCTCTCCGCCCTGCGACAGGGGCAGCTCACCCATGTGCCCTGTATGGCTCACGTCCTCAACCTGGTGGTGCAGCGGTTCTTGGGCAGGTTCCCAGGCTTACAGGATGTCCTGAGGCAGGCCAGGAAAGTCTGTGTGCATTTCCGCCGATCTTATAATGCCAGTGCTCGGCTGACTGAGCTGCAAAAGGAGCTGAACCTGCCCAAGAAACGCCTAATATGTGACATGCCCACCAGGTGGAACTCAACGTTGGCCATGCTGCAGCGACTGCACACGCAGCAGAGGGCCATCAATGAGTACCTTTGCTACTACGGCACCAGGACAGGGTCAGGGGAGCTTGTTTTTTTTTCCCCACGTCAGTGGAGCATGATCAGGGATGCATGCACTGTCCTCTCACCATTTGAGGAGGCCACGGGGATGGTGAGCAGTGACAGTGCATGCATCAGTGACACTGTACCTCTTGTCCACCTGTTGGAGCATACGCTGCGTGGGATAATGGACAGGGCACTTGAGGCAGAACAGAGGCAGGAAGAGGAGGACTTCCTTGCCTCTCAAGGCCCCCTTTATCCGGACAGTGTTCCTTCTGTCCCACCCATCACACAGGAAGAGGATGAGGATGAGGAGGAGGAGGAGGAGGAGGATTGTGTGAGCATGGAGGTGGAGCCTGGCACTCAGCATCAGCAGCAGCAGCAGTCTTTTAGGGATGATGTACAGTCCCAACAAACCAGTGGACTTGTACGTGGCTGGGAGGAGGTGGCTGGCGATCATGTCATCCTCAGTGACCCAGAAGACTCCGGACCGAATGCCTCAGCTAACCTACGCTGCATGGCCTCCCTGATCCTGCAAAGCCTGCGGAAGGATCCTCGTGTTCTTCGGATCAAGGAGAGGGACCATTACTGGCTGGCCACTCTCCTTGATCCACGGTACAAGGGTAAGGTTGCGGACCTTATCTTGCCATCGCAGAGGGAGCAGAGGATGAGACATCTCAGGGAGGCCTTGCAGAAAGGTCTGTGCAACGCGTTCCCAGAAACTGGGAGGTTACAAACTCCTGGTCCTGGGCGACGAGTTGCTGAGGCTTCGGTCAGTAGCAGAAGGAGCGGTGGGGAACATGGACGTCTGACTGATGCGTTCAGACAATTTTTTAGTCCGCAGCCCCAAGGTATGATCGGTTCCAGCAACCATCGCCAGCGTCTGATATACATGGTGCAGGAATACCTTGGGGCAAGGTCAGACTTGGACACCTTTCCCACCGAAAATCCTCTGGCTTACTGGGTCCTGAGGATGGATCACTGGCCAGAGCTTGCACAGTATGCAATTGAGCTACTGGCCTGTCCTGCCTCCAGCGTTCTTTCCGAACGCACATTCAGTGCTGCTGGAGGATTTGTCACCGTTCATAGGGTGCGCCTGTCCACCGACTCGGTTGATCGACTGACCTTCATCAAAATGAATCAGTCTTGGATCACCACCAGCTACCAGGCACCTGAAGCGGATATAACGGAATAATTTATAATGTCACATCCCTTCAAGACTGCCTATGCTGATGCTGAGTGACTGTCCTGTTATGTTCACTGACTATCCTCTTCCTCCTCCTCAATGATCCATGCCACCACACCAGTGCCTAAGGCACAATTTTTCAGCCCCTGTATAACAGGGGCGTGTACTTACAATTTTTTTAAAAAAATGCTTCGCAACACATGTGACTGCTGTGCTCCAAGTACAGTATCTGTGAGGGGTTGCAGTGTTGTGGCACCAGCACCAGTGCCTAAGGCACAATTTTTCAGCCCCTGTTTAACAGGGGCGTGTAATTACAATTTTTTAAAAAAATGCTTCGCAACACGTGTGACTGCTGTGCTCCAAGTACAGTATCTGTGAGGGGTTGCAGTGTTGTGGCACCAGCACCAGTGCCTAAGGCACAATTTTTCAGCCCCTGTTAGGGGCGTGTAATTACAATTTTTTAGTCAATGCTTCGCAACACGTCTCACTGCTGTGCTAAGAGTACAGTATCTGTGAGGTGTTGCAGTGTTGTGGCACCAGCACCAGTGTCTAAGGCACAATTTTTCAGCCCCTGTTTAACAGGGGCGTGTAATTACAAATTTTAGGCAATGCTTTGCAGCAGGGCTCATTCCTGCACCCACCAAGAGTATCTGTGAGGGGTTGCAGTCTTGTGGCACCAGCACCAATGTCAAAGGCACAATTTTTCAGCCCCTGTTTATCAGGTGCGTGCAATTACAAATCTTGATCTAATAACTCACAGCAGGGCCCATTCCTGCGCCCACCAAGAGTAACTGTGAGAGCTTACAGTCTTGTGGCAACACCGTCCACCACCACCACCACCACCACCAAAGGCCCAATTTTTCTGCCCGGTTCAACAGGTGCATGCAAGTACAAATCTTGATCTATTAACTCACAGCAAGGCCCATTCCTGTGCCCACCAGTCTTGTGGCTACACCAACACCTAATAGGGCAAATTTCTGCAGAGTATATACGCCAGGCCCCTACTTTCAAGCATCCAACTTACAAACGACTCCTACTTGCAAATGGAAAGAGAAAACAGGAAGTGAGAGGAAATCTACCCCTAGGAAGGGAAATTCTATCCTGTTAGATTTAATTTGGGAAAAAGGTATCTCCTCTCTACTGATACTTTATCACCAATCCTTGTTTCAATTAAAACCCCACTTTTCCAAAAACATTTGTCATTGGGACGGAAAGTGAGGTGACATGTTCTGAACAGATGTGCAAAGACAGCAAATGTTACAGGGGTGATAACCCCTCCCTATGTTCTCCAAAAAGCTTAAAAATAGATTTTTTTGGGATGGAGCTACACTTCATAATGTACCTGTTCAGATTCTACTTAAGAACAAACCTACAGTCCGTGTCTTGTTTGCACCACCTATATACTGCTGTTCAGAGTATATAGGGTTGTAGGTATAGGGTTTTATTTTGGGTGCGGGGTCCCCCTTAATATCCATACAAGACCCAAAGGGGCTGGGGGGGGGGGGGGGGGTGATGGGGTAGCCATGCCATTTTTCTCAAGGATTTTCAGCCATATGGCGGCCAGGACAAGACATGACATTAAAGCCGCAAGTGGTTTTAAATGGCTTCTTTTTTTCCTTTACAAATGTCATTTTGTGCAAGGACAGTTCTAAACACGGGAAACACATGCCACTTCACAGGCATACTTTAGACACCCCCCAGGTACCATATTTAAAAGAAAAATTTCACTTTTTTTTTTTCACTTTATGCATCATTAAAATGACTGCTCCCGAAAAAACGTTAGTTTTTAAAAGTTCTTTTTGCATTGATATATGTCCCCTGGGGCAGGACCCGGGTCCCCAAACCTGTTTTATGACATTAACATGCATATTGGCCGTTGTAATTAGCACTTTTGATTTCGAACGTTCGCGTCCATTATAACGTATAGGGTTCGAAAATTCGCGCAAACTTTCGGTCTGTTCGAAGGTTCTGGTTCGAACCGAACCCGGGGGTGTTCGGCTCATCCCTAGTCACAGGCAGGCCGGGTCAACACAGGTCAGAGGTATCAGGATCAGGTTACAGTCACCACAACGCTGTAGAGCAGACAGCAGGGACCGTCTGCTCTGGCCGAATTTAAATAGCCTGGCTACCTGGCACCAACAAGAGCGCGCGCTTGTCTACCAAGCGCATGCGCAGTGGCCCCCGCAGGATCGCCAGGGTTCAGGTTTCTGGCAGGATCTTCATGACAGGTGTGCTTTCCAATCCCCACAGGCCTGTGAGATTAGCCCATTGAGACAATGACACGAAACAACAGAGTCTCTCTGAGTAAAGAAAGAAGCTACCAAGAAGATAACCTGAACAAGAGAAACAAAACTAAATTAGATTAGCAATACTTGAGCATATCTAATAGAAAGCGATGTTAGAGAGACACAAAATGGAAACTGTTTTTAATACAAAGAAAAGTATTTAAAGGGGGATTCCACCCTAAAGTGGAACTCCCGCTTTTCGGAACCCTCCCCCCCTCCGGTGTCACATTTGGCACCTTTAAGGGGGGAGGGGGGTGCAGATACCTGTCTAAGACAGGTATCTGCACCCACTTCCGGGCATAAACTCCCACGGGAGTTTACGTCACTTCCTGTCCCGGCGCGCTGTCTGCCGGGACACACACGTGTCCTGGCAGACATCGCTGAACATTCTCATTGCGCCGCGCGACTCGCGCATGCGCAGTAGGGAATCGGGAAGTGAAGCCACTTCCTGATTCCCTCACCGAGAATGGTGCCGGCTACAGCAGAGAGCCAAGCGATCGATCGGCCTCTGCTGCCGACACCGCTGGACCCTGGAACAGGTAAGTGTCCATTTTTTTAAAGTCAGCAGCTGCAGTATTTGTAGCTGCTGGCTTTTAAAAATTTTTTTTCCTGTACAGTCCCGCTTTAAGCTAAATATCCCTTCAATCCCCTCTTAGATCATATAAGATGATCTCTACATTCTATGTTGTATGTTAATACTTCTTTGGGGTTGTGGCATAGCTTGCCTGATGACTCTTCATGTATGTCATGTAGGACAGAACCTTATCATCAGGAGATTGAAGGCGAGCAACTATGCAAGTGCAACACTTAAAACAGAGGTAGAGAATCAGAGCAAGGATAAATATCATAACAATAACAAGGACAATGTCTTTTAACCATGAAAATATACCTCCAAGCCCAAATCCTGCATTGGCAAATGGGCTCCATGTTTTAGCAATGTCCCTAGCTTCCTGCTGGAGCTGGCCTACCTCTTTTCTGTGTTGTGCAATAATATCATAGTAGTCAGGCACCTTGGCACTTGTGTTAGAGATCCAAGTACAACATTCGTAGTCCTCAGTCATTTCACATAGACCTGTAAGAGCTGCACTCATGCTTTCTATAGCCAACTCATAGTTCTAGCTGTTTTCTAATTGCTCTAGTTTCTATGTTTAACATGGCAATGTCATCTGAATTCCTCTCCATTATCTCATCCAATATACTTGAATAATTATTCAACCTTTTCATTGTATCTATACCCCATCTTGTCCAATAAGGGAACCATGCCCAACCCATATCTTGTTTATAGAACAATTGCCTTTTTTCTCTGTGTTTGAGGGGGTATCTGGGGTGTATACTGGCCTCTAGGGGATGTCCCCTGTTATCATCCCCTACCACTCCCATGACAAGTACCAAGGATGCAAGGTAACACCATCCCTTAACACTGAGGGGCACCCAGGGATAACACACTTTCCCACAACATACATAGATACTTTGTCCCAGTGCAAAAGGTCTCTTAGCGACAATCTCATGAGTGTACCTGTCCTATGTTGCGATTATAAATTATTATTATTATATTATGCAATATAGCACCTACATTATCAGAGAAAGAGGAAAAGTTATGCAAAGTACGGTTAAGCCCTGGGTCAGATACTTGAAACAGTGAGCAGGCAGGGGCAGAGCCTCTGTATTCCCACATGGAGATGTTAAATATTGATCTGCTGCAGGAAGAGGGGTTAGTCTGTGTTTCATTCCCTAAATTAAAACACCAATCAGGGGAATGACTTCTACCTGCTATTGGAAAGGTAACAGTGTTGTTTATGTACAGAGTGGATATGTTAGTCAAGAACACAGGAGTGGTCTCGTTGAGAAAGGAGGAAATATTTAAAGGTACAGCCAAAAGGGGAATTTGGGCAGTGTTAGGATGTAATTTGCTACATATCCAACATTCTTTATACCCAGATTTTTGAGCATAAGCATACTTAAATTTTAGCAAAAGCATCTTATCAGTAAAACTATCTCCCATCTCTCTCTTGGTTCTAGCTTGTGTCCATGTAATTGTTGAAAAGAGATGGAGATATGGGATTTTACGGGTACCTTATGAAAACATTTTCTTTTTTAGAGCGAAATACTCTGATACAAAGGTTTAAATGTGAAAACATATTTTATTAATACAGATAAGAAAAAATGAACAAATATGCAAAAATCCATTGTCTAAGGTATATACACCTATTCCTATTATCGACATAGATATTACAGAGTTCATTGATGTGTGGTCACGTGTTCAACAAGCTTCTACATGTTTCGCCTATAAAGGCTTCATCAGGAAAGTTGACATGATCACATAGAGTTAAAAAATTCCAAAAGATGACTTCATTCACATATAGAACCTTAGGTGTATGACAAATAGAGAAAAATTTAGAAAACTGCATTGATTTCAAAGCAAACAGAGAGGTATTTAATTGAATTTCTAATACACACACATTCTGAGACACAAAAATATGGCATATCCACCTAATCCAAATAATGTAACCCACCCTCACCCCCATTCAAAGCAAAACAACCTTATAACCACCCATGAAATGTCCCCTGACTACCCCATATTGTCAAAGGATAGTGAAAGACGGCCCTACCTCTCATATCGGATCCAGTCCAAAAATATCCTCAGAGGGGTCTCATAGGGGACTAGTCAGAACCAAGACAGCCTCACATGCACAACACACACACAGATCCCACTGAGACGATGGGTAGATCACAGGGAGGGAGATATGGGGCTCAGTGAGATATGAATGCCACGTTGGTTTTGTTAGGGACATAAATCTAGTGAAAAATTGCATAAACAATTATATAGTTTGAATATTTAGGAAAAACGAATTGTTTAGGCAAAAAGAATTTATATCATGAATTTAATGCTTACCATTTTAACATATCCATGATAATATGATTAGAAGGCTGACTGGGAGCTAGGACGGATAAAGGCAGATGGTATTCGTGCCCACTATCTATAATATTTACAAAAGACACATATTGGAGTCAACTATTTTGGCAGGCTAATAGGCTTGTGTCCATGTAATGTTCTCTTGTGTGTGTGTGTGTTCCCACAGATACTTTTAATTGCACCCAAATCTTCAGGGTGGTAGATACAGTTAGTGATGATCCAGGTGGGTAGGAACACTATCAGAGTGATCAGGATCAGGAGGCAAAATGCCTTGCCAGAAGTCTGTGGTGAAATAAGCAAGGTCATCTTATCTGGCCGGACCTGCTTTCCCAGGAACTCCTCCTTCGTCTGCTTGGACTTCTGCTTGAGGGCCTCCTGTATCCAAGATCTTCTTCCTGCTCTTGGGGCTTTGGGCAACCTTTTTCACTCTGTTGGCATGGATCCAGGACTGGCAATTTTCCACTAGGATGGCTGTTCTGGTCACTGCAACCACTGTGGTAGGAGGTCCAAAGGGATACTCTTGCTTCTTATTTCTGTTCAGCTGTTGGACCACCACGGTGTCTCCCACCTTGAAGGGGTAAGTAGCTTCCTGTGAAGAAAAAGGAGAGGTGCGAGCAACATTTCTCTCAACTGTATTCAATGTTTCAACCATTTTCCTTACATATTCTTCCTGTATTAAGTCTAAATCTCCCTTTTCTTTCATTAAAGGTGCTCTGGCCCATGGGGTGGGGAAAGGTCTACCCTTCAAGACTTCAAAAGGTGAATACCCTGTTGTCTTGGAAGGGGTCATTCTTATTTCTGCCAGGACTGCTGGGAGGACCTTCTTCCAGTTGGCAAAGGTTCCTCCTGTGGCCTTTCTTATTTTGTCTTTTATTGTTCTGTTCATTCTTTCTACTATCCCTGAGCTTTGAGGGTGGTAGGGAATGTGAAACTTCCATTCTATCTTAAGAGTTTTTACCAAGTCCTGGCAGACCCTTGATACAAATGCAGGTCCATTGTCTGAGTTTATTCGAAGTGGGCATCCCCATCGAGGACTGATTTCCTGAACGAGGATCCTCACCACTGTTTGTGCATCTTCTTTTGTGGTGACAAAAAGTTCAACCCATCTTGAGAACATGTCCACAATTACCAAAAGATATTCCTGTCTTTTGCCTAGTTTGGGCATGTGTGTGAAGTCAATCTGCAAATGTGTAAAAGGAGTTGTTGGATATATCAGGTGTTCATGTTTGGCCTTGTGTGGGTTGTTTGGATTGTTCCTGATACATGTGATGCATCTTGATACATAATCTTTAACCCTCCAGGAAAGTTCTGTAATGTAAAAGTCTTTCTCCAATAGTTCACAAGTGGCTTTCTAGCCTCTGTGACCTATTCCATGGTACTGGGAAATAAAAAGTGGTGCACTAGCTACTGGTATACATGGCTTCCCCTCTTTGCAGAGAAGTCCAGTCTTTGGATTTTTCTGCACACCTATTTTGTCCCAATCTCTGAGATCGGCTTCATCTGCACACCCCTGCAAATCTAAAAGAACCTGATCAAAAAAAGGCAATTCTGGTGCTAGCATGGGCATTTGGATCTGTGCATTTTGTGAAGTAGCTGCTTGTTTGGCAGCTAAATCAGCCAGAGCATTTCCCCTGGCTATCTCTGTCTGTTGGCCTGTGTGTGCTCTGCAGTGTACTATGGCCAGTGTTTTAGGCAGCTGGATAGCTTTTACCAGTGACATTACCAAAGAGGAATGTTCTTTCCATCTGCTGCCACAAAAGCACGCCTACTCCATATCACACCGAAGTCGTGTACTACACCGTACCCATACTTCGAGTCAGTGTAAATGTTTACATCCTGACCTTCAAAGAGCTGGCATGCTCTAGTGAGTGCAATTAACTCAGCAGCTTGTGCTGATTGATATGGGATAGGCTTGGCCTCAAGTATGACATCTGGAAGTTGTACAACTGCATACCCTGCATGGTATGTGTGATCATTTGGCCTAGAGCAAGAACCATCTACAAAAACATCCTGTGTGTCTGGTAGTGCTGTGGAAGATAAATCAGACCTGGGTGATGTGTCTTGGTGAATGAGATTTATGCAATCATGTTGTGGCACAACCTCATCCTGCTCTCCTTTTGATCCTAAAAGGGCATTTAAGATTGGTGCTGGTCCTGTAGTGGAAGAAGCTTATTTGATGTGCAATTTTGGATTGGACAGCAAGATCACCTCATAGCCGCTCAACCTCTGAGCAGAAATGTGCTGTGTATGTACATTTTTCAACAGGATTGATACATTGTGGGTGGTGTGAAGTGTGGTGTCGTGCCCCAGAGTGAAAGAAGTGGCCATCTCAACCACCATCGCAGAGGATGCTAGAGCTCTGAGACACGCAGGCATGCCTTGAACCTGCACCGGAACCATCTTTGAAAAAAAAGCAATAGGGCGCAACTTGCCTCCATGCTCCTGAGCGAGGACACCTGCCAAAGTCTTACAATTTTCCCTTGCAAACAAATGAAACATTTTTCCATAGTTAGGGAGGCTGAGCCCTGGAGCCGTTACCGTAGCATTTTTCAAATACACAAAAGCATTGCACATTTCATCTGACCATTTTATACAGTCTGGCATGTCTAAACCTGTGGCTTGTCTCAGGAGATTGTCATAGTAGGAACAGTCAGGTATCCATTGGCCGCAGTAACCAATCATACCAAGAAAGGTGAACATGTCTTTCTTAGTAAGTGGGCGGGGCAGACCCACAAGAGCCATAGCTCTTTTGTGACTGACTTTCCTTTCTCCTTTTGAGAGTACAAAACCAAGATATTCAACCGTTTCCTGACACCATTGCAATTTTTTCTTTGACACTTTGTGACCACTTTCAAAAAGACATCTCAAAAGATCCCTCCCATCCTCCAGGGCGGCCACCCGAGTAGAACTGCAGATGAGGAGATCGTCCGCATACTGCAGCAGGGATGAACAGTGTCTTGGTATCCAAGCTCTAAGAGTGGTTTGGAGGAAAATGGAATAGACTGCAGGGGAGTCTATATAGCCCTGGGGCATTCTACACCATGTTAGTTGGCGTTTTTTAAAGCAGAAAGCAAAGATTGTCTGTGTCTCCTCATCCACAGGGACAGAAAAAAATGCTTTTTATAAATCAATCACAGTAAAATACTCTGCATCAGATGGTATGGCGGTAAGTATTGATGGCACATCAGGCACTATTGGGGCAATCGGTACCACTAGGCTATTGATGGCCCTTAGGTCTTGTACAAACCTATAGTCACCATTTGCCTTCTTTATCGGGTTTATGGGAGTATTGTAGGGCGAGACAATTTCCTTTAAGATCCCTTTCTTTAAGAAATCCCCGACTATTGGCTGTAAGCCATCCCCTTTTTCTTTAGCTATGGGGTATTGTTTGTGGTATACAGGTTGGGCCCCTGGTTTTAAGGTGGCTTTGTAAGGTGTACAAGGGATAAATCCCACATCCAGTGAATTTTCTGCCCAAACTGCTTCCTCTATTCCTCCTTCAATCACATCCTCTGTCAAGGAGATGGATGGAAAAAGGGTGAGGATGTTGATCCTGTCAGATTCCACGTGTAATCCTCCTTGCTTTGTAACTTTCATTGTAATTCCCAGTTTTCCTAGTAAATATCTGCCCAAGAGATTCACCGGACAGCCAGGTATTATTCTGAAAGTGTTGAATCACTAATCCCGTTCCAGTCGGGTCAATGATTGTAAGGGGTGGTGTTTTAAAAGTTTTGGTCAGTACCCCATTTATTCCCATTGAAGGCTCAGCATTTGTGACCTCTCCTCTGTAAAAATCCTTGCTAATTGTACTGCATGTTGCTCCAGAGTCAAGTAAATAAGGGATTCATTTTCCATTTACATGCAGTGAAATAATTGGCTGCTCTTTATAAGAGTGAGAGATAAGGGGAAATGCTGGGATACCACCTTCAGGGCAGCTTAATTGTTGTTGTTGCTGTTGCCAGGTGAAGGGAAACTTGACATTGTGTTGCTGTGAATGCTGCTGTTGTTGCGTACTTGAATTTTGTGGGGCTGCATGTGAGGCAGGGGGTCCTGTGTTAGTCAGTTCCTGTTCATAATAGGGACACTGTGCCTTCCAGTGTCCAGGGTCTCCACAATTAAAACACCCTCTTTGTCCTTGTGTGTAGGGATGAGCCGAACACCCCTGGGTTCGGTTCGCACCAGAACCTTCGAACGGACCGAAAGTTTGCGCAAATTTTCGAACCCTATTCGTTACAATGGACGCGAACGTTCTAAATCAAAATTGCTAATTACAACGCCCAATATGCATGTTAATGTCATAAAACAGGTTTGGGGACCCGGGTCCTGCCCCAGGGAACATATATCAATGCAAAAAGAACTTTTAAAAACTAACGTTTTTTCGGGAGCAGTCATTTTAATGATGCATAAAGTGAAAAAAAAAAAGTTAAATTTTAATTTAAATATGGTACCTGGGGGGTGTCTAAAGTATGCCTGTGAAGTGGCATGTGTTTCCCGTGTTTAGAACTGTCCCTGCACAAAATGGCATTTGTAAATGAAAAAAAGAAGCCATTTAAAACCACTTGCGGCTTTAATGTCATGTCTTTTCCTGGCCATATGGCTGAAAATCCTTGCCAAAAATGGCATGGCTACCCCATCACCCCCCCCCCCACCCCAGCCCCTTTGGGTCTTGTATGGATATTAAGGGGGACCCCGCAACCAAAATAAAACCCTATACCTACAACCCTATATACTCTGAACAGCAGTATACAGGCGGTGCAAACAAGACACGGACTGTAGGTTTGTTCTTAAGTAGAATCTGAACAGGTACATTATGAAGTGTAGCTCCATCCCCAAAAAATCTATTTTTAAGCTTGTTGGAGAACATAGGGAGGGGTTATCACCCCTGTAACATTTGCTGTCTTTGCACAACTGTTCAGAACATTTCACCTCACTTTCCGTCCCAATGACAAATGTTTTTGGAAAAGTGTGGTTTTAATTGAAACAAGGATTGGTGATAAAGCATCAGTAGAGAGGAGATACCTTTTCCCCAAATTAAATCTTTTTTTTTTTTAAATTCTTTATTTATTTTTGTCAAAGGTACTAAACATTACATATTCACACCATATTTCCACATCAACAATCACGTATTTATTTACTAATGTTTACTTATCACCTATATTGGTTTGGCGAACTTCCATCTTTTTACCGACCTATTTCGTCTTTAAGTCCTTAATGTTTACCTCACCCGGTAATAAATACCATTTTGCACATTAGTTATCTTATTCTCTATTCTTCCCTTTTTCTTTATTCCCCTGGAAAAAGAAAAGAAAAAAAAAAAAAAAAAAAAAAAAAAATTTACCCTAACCCCAAAAAAACCCTCCCTATAAAAAAAAAATTAAATCTAACAGGATCGAATTTCCCTTCCTAGGGGTAGATTTCCTCTCACTTCCTGTTTTCTCTTTCCGTTTGCAAGTAGGAGTCGTTTGTAAGTTGGATGTTTGAAAGTAGGGGCCTGCCGTATATACTCTGCAGAAATTTTCCCCATTAGATGTTGGTGTAGCCACAAGACTGTAAGCCCTCACAGTTACTCTTGGTGGGCACAGGAATGGACCCTGCTGTGAGTTATTAGATCAAGATTTGTAATTTCATGCACCTGTTGAACAGGGCAGAAAAATTGGGCCTTTGGTGGTGGTGGTGGTGGTATTGGATGGTGTTGCCACAGGACTGTAAGCCGTCACAGTTACTCTTGGTGGGCGCAGGAATGGACCCTGCTGTGAGTTATTAGATCAAGATTTGTAATTGCATGCACCTGTTGAACAGGGCAGAAAAATTGGGCCTTTGGTGGTGGTGGTGGTGGTGGACGGTGTTGCCACAGGACTGTAAGCCCTCACAGTTACTCTTGGTGGGCGCAGGAATGGACCCTGCTGTGAGTTATTAGATCAAGATTTGTAATTGCATGCACCTGTTGAACAGGGCAGAAAAATTGGGCCTTTGGTGGTGGTGGTGGACGGTGTTGCCACAAGACTGTAAGCCCTCACAGTTACTCTTGGTGGGCGCAGGAATGGGCCCTGCTGTGAGTTATTAGATCAAGATTTGTAATTGCATGCACCTGTTGAACAGGGCAGAAAAATTGGGCCTTTGGTGGTGATGATGGTGGTGGACGGTGTTGCCACAAGACTGTAAGCCCTCACAGTTACTCTTGGTGGGCACAGGAATGGACCCTGCTGTGAGTTATTAGATCAAGATTTGTAATTGCATGCACCTGCTGAACAGGGCTGAAAAATTGAGCCTTATGCACTGGTGCTGGTGCCACAACACTGCAACCCCTCACAGATACTGTACTTGGAGCACAGCAGTCAGACGTGTTGCGAAGCATTGCTTAAAAAATTGTAATTACACGCCCCTGTTAACCACTTCAGCCCCGGACCAATTGGCAGCCAAAGGACCAGGCCCCTTTTTGCGATTCGGCACTGCGTCGCTTTAACTGACAATTGCGCGGTCGTGCGACGTGGCTCCAAAACAAAATTGGCGTCCTTTTTTTCCCACAAATAGAGCTTTCTTTTGGTGGTATTTGATCGCCCCTGCGGTTTTTATTTTTTGCGCTATAAACAAAAATAGAGCGACAATTTTGAAAAAAATGCAATATTTTTAGCTTTTTGCTATAATAAATATCCCCAAAAAATATATAAAAAAACATTTTTTTTCCTCAGTTTAGGCCGATACGTATTCTTCTACATATTTTTGGTAAAAAAAAATCGCAATTAGCGATTATTGATTGGTTTGTGCAAAAGTTATAGCGTTTACAAAATAGGGGATAGTTTAATAGCATTTTAATTATTATTTTTTTTTTTACTAGTAATGGCGGCGATCAGCGATTTTTATTGTGACTGCGACATTATGGCGGACACATCGGACATTTTTGACACATTTTTGGGACCATTGTCATTTATACAGCAATGCTATTTAAATGCATGGATTCCTGTATAAATGACAGTTGTAGTGAAAGAGTTAACCACTAGGGGGAGGGGAGGGGTTATGGGCTCTGACGTGTGTGTGTTTTTTTACATTAGGGGGCGGGGCTGACGTCTGATGTCATTGATTGGCTTTCCCGATGACCGGGAACAGCCAATCAATGACAGGCAGCGTAGGAAGCGCGGGGAGAGGTTTGTTTACACAAACCTCTCCCCGTTCTTCAGCTCCGTAACCCGATCGCGGGACACCAGCGGCGATCGGGTCCGCTGGTCCCGCGGCCGGGGTCATGGAGCTCCCGACCGGGTCGCGAGCGTGCCGCTGTCGGCGCGTGCACGACCCACGGGCAGGCATTTAAAGGGCCACGTACAGGTACGTGGTTTTGCCTGCCCATGCCATTCTGTAGACGTATATCTACATGGGGCGGTCGGGAAGCGGTTAAACAGGGGCTGAAAAATTGTGCCTTAGGCATTGGTGCTGGTGCCACAACACTGCAACCCCTCACAGATACTGTACTTGGAGCACAGCAGTCAGACGTGTTGCAAAGCATTGCTTAAAAAATTGTAATTACACGCCCCTGTTAAACAGGGGCTGAAAAATTGTGCCTTAGGCATTGGTGCTGGTGCCACAACACTGCAACCCCTCACAGATACTGTACTCTGAGCACAGCAATGAGACCTGTTGCAAAGCATTGCCTAAAAATTGTAATTACATGCCCCAATAGGGGCTGAAAAATTGTGCCTTAGGCACTGGTGCTGGTGCCACAACACTGCAACCCCTCACAGATACTGTACTTGGAGCACAGCAGTCAGACATGTTGCGAAGCATTTTTAAAAAAAATTGTAATTACACGCCCCTGTTAAACAGGGGCTGAAAAATTTGCCTTAGGCAACGGTGCTGGTGCCACAACACTGCAACCCCTCACAGATACTGTACTTGGAGCACAGCAGTCACACCTGTTGTGAAGCATATTTTTTAAAAATTGTAATTACACGCCCCTGTTATACAGGGGCTGAAAAATTGTGCCTTAGGCACTGGTGTGGTGGCACCCAGAAACAAAAATGTTCTTCCAAGCTATCAAGGAATGGATCATTGAGGAGGAGGAAGAGGATAGTCAGTGAACATAACAGGACAGTCACTCAGCATCAGCATAGGCAGTCTTGAAGGGATGTGACATTATAAATTATTCAGTTATATCCGCTTCAGGTGCCTGGTAGCTGGTGGTGATCCAAGACTGATTCATTTTTATGAAGGTCAGTCGATCAACCGAGGCGGTGGACAGGCGCACCCTGTGATCAGTGACAAATCCTCCAGCAGCACAGAATGTGCATTCGGAAAGAACGCTGGATGCAGGACAGGCCAGTAGCTCAATTGCATACTGTGCAAGCTCTGGCCAGTGATCCATCCTCAAGACCCAGTAAGCCAGAGGATTTTCGGTGGGAAAGGTGTCCAAGTCTGACCTTGCCCCTAGGTATTCCTGCACCATGTATATCAGACGCTGGCGATGGTTGCTGGAACCGATCATACCTTGGGGCTGCAGACTAAAAAATTGTCTGAACGCATCGGTCAGACGTCCACCTTCCCCACCGCTCCTTCTGCTACTGACCGAAGCCTCAGCAACTCGTCGTCCAGGACCAGGAGTTTGTAACCTCCCAGTTTATGGGAACGCGTTGCACAGACCTTTCTGCAAGGCCTCCCTGAGATGTCTCATCCTCTGCTCCCTCTGCGACGGCAAGATAAGGTCCGCAACCTTACCCTTGTACCGTGGATCAAGGAGAGTGGCCAGCCAGTAATGGTCCCTCTCCTTGATCCGAAGAATACGAGGATCCTTCCGCAGGCTTTGCAGGATCAGGGAGGCCATGCAACGTAGGTTAGCTGAGGCATTCGGTCCGGAGTCTTCTGGGTCACTGAGGACGACATGATCGCCAGCCACCTCCTCCCAGCCACGTACAAGTCCACTGGTTTGTTGGGACTGTACATCATCCCTAAAAGACTGCTGCTGCTGATGCTGAGTGCCAGGCTCCACCTCCATGCTCACACAATCATCCTCCTCCTCCACAATCCTCTTCCTGTGTGATGGGTGGGACAGAAGGAACACTGTCTGGATAAAGGGGGCCTTGAGAGGCAAGGAAGTCCTCCTCTTCCTGCCTCTGTTCTGCCTCAAGTGCCCTGTCCATTATCCCACGCAGCGTATGCTCCAACAGGTGGACAAGAGGTACAGTGTCACTGATGCATGCACTGTCACTGCTCACCATCCTCGTGGCCTCCTCAAATGGTGAGAGGACAGTGCATGCATCCCTGATCATGGTCCACAGGTGTGGCGAAAAAAAGCCAAGCTCCCCTGACCCTGTCCTGGTGCCGTAGTCGCAAAGATACTCATTGATGGCCCTCTGCTGCGTGTGCAGTCGCTGCAGCATGGCCAACGTTGAGTTCCACCTGGTGGGCATGTCACATATTAGGCGGTTCTTGGGCAGGTTCAGCTCCTTTTGCAGCTCAGTCAGCCGAGCACTGGCATTATAAGATCGGCGGAAATGCACACAGACTTTCCTGGCCTGCCTCTGGACATCCTGTAAGCCTGGGTACCTGCCCAAGAACCGCTGCACCACCAGGTTGAGGACGTGAGCCATACAGGGCACATGGGTGAGCTGCCCCTGTCGCAGGGCGGAGAGGAGGTTGGTGCCATTGTCAGAAACCACCATTCCTGGCTTAAGCTGGCGTGGCGTCAACCACCTCTCGGCCTGCCCCTGCAGAGCTGCCAGAATCTCTTCCCCAGTGTGGCTCCTGTCCCCCAAACACACCAGCGCAAGCACGGCATGGCATCTTTTTGCCTGCGTACTCGCGCAGCCCCTTGTATGCCTACGGAGCACCGCTGGTTCCGAGGACAGAGCACTCGAAGAAGACATGGAGGAAGAAGAAGGGGGTGGAGGAGAGAGGTGTGTCACAACCAGTAGTAGCATTTTGGAGGTGTGGTGGCGGAACAACCTCCAACACTACTGCACCTTGTCCTGCATCCCTCCCAGCTGCCAATAGAGTGACCCAATGGGCCGTGAAAGAAAGATAACGTCCCTGTCCATGCCTGCTGGACCATGAGTCAGCGGTAATATGCACCTTACCGCTGACCGCCCTGTCCAGCGAGGCATGGACATTGCCTTCCACATGCCGGTAGAGAGACGGAATCGCCTTCCGTGAGAAAAAGTGGCGTTTGGGAACCTGCCACTGAGGAACCGCACATTGAACAAACTCACGGAAGGGGGCCGAGTCTACCAACTGAAAAGGCAGCAGTTGAAGTGCTAGCAATTTAGCCAAGCTAGCATTCAACCGCTGGGCATGTGGATGGCTGGGAGTATACTTCTTTCGACGGTCCAGCAGCTGGGGCAGGGAAATTTGCCTGCTACAATCGGACTTCGGTGTACTGCAAGTACTTGGTTGTGACACACCTAATTCTACACCTTCAGTCCTCTCAGAGCAGCTTTCAGAGAGGACTGAAGATATAGTGGGGATGGAGATCCCAGCTGATGAGGAGCAAGGAGAGGTCCGCTTTGTTCTTTGATGTGGGTCTTTTATGTGTGCTTGCCAACGAGCTGCATGGCAGGTCGACATATGTCTGGTCATGCTTGTGGTGCCCAAGCGGCTGATGTTTTGGCCACGCGAGATACGCTTGAGACAAATATTGCAAATAGCAGTGGTGCGATCTGATGCACTCGTCTCAAAAAAGGCCCACACCAAAGAACTTTTGTGATTACGTGCAGAGGCAGCGCCCTGCACAGGCGGAGCTCTGCGGTGTGGTACAGATGCTGTGCTGGCCTCTAGCTGGCTTCCAGGGGGCATCCTGCCTCGTTGGACATGGGACGCTGCATCCTCCTCCTCCTCCTCCTCCTCCTCCTCTCTCCCTTTAGGCACCCACGTGGAGTCAGTGACCTCATCATCCCCTCCCTCTTCACCACTAGAGCAAACCTGGCAGTAAGCTGCAGCTGGTGGAACAGTACTGCCAGATTGCTGTCCTTCAGCATCCCCTCTCTCTGCGCGCACACTACTGCCTTCCTCAAGCTGGGTATCATCATCCGAGCCTTCGAATCGTTGGGCATCCTCCTGGAGCATGTACCCAACACTGTGCTCAAACAGTTCGGGGGACTCCTCAGGAGGACATGGTGGGTCTAGGGAAGGGGTGGCTGATGATGCCATTGAGTACGCGTTGGCAGCTGCTCTGCCAGTCATCTGAGCCTGGGTGAGAGAGGATGAGGAGGATGAGGAGGGCTTGGTCATCCATTAGTACCAAGCCTTCGGCATGATGCGGCTCAACATGTCCAGCTGCCGAAAACAAAAACAAGCGTGTCCCATGGCCACGTGCTGATGACAATGCACGGCCACGTCCACGACCAGCACTGTTGTCTCTAGAAACAGAGCCTGCTTGCCCTGTGTTCTTGCCTCGGGACAGTCTGCCTCTCCTTGGCGGTCTTCCAGCCATTGTAGTACTATAGGTACTATGTGTGCTGCTGACAAGAAAATATAGGACCTATGTGTGCTGCCACAAACACACTATAAGTCCTATGGGTGCTGACACAAACACACTATAGGTACTATGTGTGCTGCTGACAAGAAAATATAGGACCTATGTGTGCTGCCACAAACACACTATAAGTCCTATGGGTGCTGACACAAACACACTATAGGTACTATGTGTGCTGCTGAAAAGGAAATATAGGACCTATGTGTGCTGCCACAAACACACTATAAGTCCTATGGGTGCTGACACAAACACACTATAGGTACTATGTGTGCTGCTGAAAAGGAAATATAGGACCTATGTGTTCTGCCACAAACACACTATAAGTCCTATGGGTGCTGACACAAACACACTATAGGTACTATGTGTGCTGCTGACAAGGAAATATAGGACCTATGTGTGCTGCCACAAACACACTGTAAGTCCTATGGGTGCTGACACAAACACACTATAGGTACTATGTATCAGGAACTAAAGTACTCACCGAGGCCAAGATGCCGAGAGCGGTTGCCCTTGCGACTCAGCGCCCACTGCCCCTGGAGGTGGTACAAGGGACGGTTGGCACCAAGAGGCACAAGCCACCTGCTGAGTGGTGGCTAGGCGTAGATCCAGGTACAGCAGCGAATAGCAGAGTAGAAGCTAGAAGACTGGCTGAGGTTCCAACACTGGTAGATGGACAGGAAGCAGGCTGAGGATCAAACACAGAGATTAGTCAGGCACAAGCTAGGAGGTCAAACACAGGTAGGCAGGTCCAGGTAGAATGGTCAGGCATAAGGCAGGAAGGTCCAAGGCAGGCTGAGGGTCAAGTACTGGTAGACAGGAGTGGTAGTCCGGTATGCAGGCCGAGGGTCAAGCACAAGGAGATAGACAGCAATCCGGGTAAACAAGCCAAGGGTCAAGGTTTGGAGAAGGCAGAGAGGTCAAGACAATCCGGGTCGGCAACTGGTAGGCAGGTAGCATAAGCAGGCACAGGTACAAGGACAAGGGAACAGCTGACAGACGAACCAGCGTCTGTTTGGGTGCAGAGGCCTCTCTTTTATAGGCCAGCTGGAGGTCACATGGGGCGTGCACTAGTGCGCATGCGCACGCGCCGCTCAGCTGAGCCGCGAGTGCGCGTGCGCCGCCGCAACGTCCCTCCGTCTCTTACTATGCGCCGCATCGCCGGACCTGTGCGCCTGCGCACTAGGGTGCGTGGCGGACAAGGTCCCTGATAGTGCCCCCCCCTAAAGGGGCTGACTCCGGACGCCCAAGCTATCCATTAGCTCAGGGTGTTCTTGCTGAAAGATCCTGATTAGCCTTGGTGCATGGAAATTTCCGGATGGCTCCCAAGAGTTATCCTCCAGAGGATACCCCTTCCATTTCACCAGGTATTGCAGCTGGCGACCCACCTTCCTGCAACCTAGAAGTGATTCTACTTCGAATTCTTCCATCCCCTCGATTGTGACAGGTGGTGGAGGAAGTTCCTCTCTATTCGGAAAAAGACTGGGGACCAAAGGTCTCAACAGAGATGCATGAAAAACAGGATGTATTTTATACGCCTTAGGTAGAGAAAGCTCAAAGGCCACGGGGTTCACTGCCTTTTTGACCTCAAATGGCCCAATAAATTTGGGGCCTAGTTTCCGTGAGGGGCATGCGAGCCTGAGATGAGCCGTTGACAACCACACCTTTTCTCCGACTTTGAAATGAGGGTTCTCCTTCCTTCCCCTGTTGTGGTATTTTTCGTATCCCTCTTGCGCCTGTTGCATAGACTCCTGGAGTTTTTGGAAATTGGTTTGAATAGCTTCTAGTCGCTCTTGTACAGCGGGAACTGGTGATTCAGGGAAAGAGTTCGGGAGGAAGGATGGGTGGAAGCCAAAGTTTGCCCAGAAGGGAGTTTGGTTGGTGGCTGAGTGGGAGGAGTCGTTGTATGCGAATTCCGCGTATGCCAGCAGGGAGGACCAGTCATCTTGTGCGGAGGAGCAGAAGCAACGTAAATATTGCTCGAGCGTTTGGTTGGTAGCTCCGTTTGACCATTACTCTGTGGATGGTAAGCTGAAGAAAGACAGGCCTTAATTCCTAGGGCTTTGCAGAGTTCCTTCCAGAACTTTGAGGTGAATTGTGAACCTCTGTCAGAGACAATACTCTTGGGGACCCCGTGAAGCCTGACGACTTCTTTAATGAAAATGTTGGCAGTTTCTAGGGCAGAGGGAGTGCCAACCATGGGCAGGAAGTGGCCCATCTTAGACAGCCGATCAACCACTACCAGTATGGTGGAAAAGCCTTCCGAGGGGGGTAAGTCCACGATGAAGTCCATCGAGATGTCGGCCATGGACGTTCCGGGATAGGTAATGGCTTCAATAAACCCCAGGGCTTGGTTTTAGGACCCTTGCTACGTTGGCACGGGACGCAAGAAGAGATGTAGGTTCGGCAGTCCTGCCTCCAACCTGGCCACCAGAAGGTGCGGGAGACGAGTTCAGCTGTCTTTCGATTTCCGAAGTGGCCTGCCAGTCTGTGGTCATGGAGAGTCTTCAAGACTAAAGGCCTTACTTCTAGAGGTACAAAGATTTTATCCCGAGACCAGAATAGATCTTCACGTTTCTCCAGAGTAGATACAATGGGATCCCTGCAATGAGCTGAAGCGGTGTGGAGAGAAGTAGATAGATCTATTGGAGTAAGAAGCAGAAAATTTTGGGGGGCCAGAATGGTACTTGGTTCCGATATTTGAGAGGATTCTGGAGAGATGCGGGAGAGTGCATCTGCTTTGCCGTTCTTGGACCCTGGCCGGTAGGAGATGTGGAATGTGAATCTTGAAAAAAAAAGTGCCCAGCGGGCTTGACGGGGCCTCAACCGTTTGGCGGTACGTAAGTATTCGAGGTTTTTATGATCAGTGAAGATAGTAATTGGGTGGGTTGCCCCCTCGAGAAGGTACCTCCATTCTTCTAAAGCAGATTTAATGGCCAACAACTCACGATCACCGACATCGTAATTTTTTTCGGACGGGCTCAATTTCCAGGAGGCAAAGGCCACAGGGTGAAGGAGGGCTTTTGGTCCGTGTCGTTGAGAAAGAATGGCACCTGTGGCTGATTCCGAGGCGTCCACTTCTAGTACAAAGGGAAGTAGAGGGTCCGGATGTCGCAGAATGGGAGCAGAGGTAAAGAGGGTTTTTAGTTTGATGAAGGCATCCTGGGCCTCCTGGGACCATTGGAAACGGCCATGCTGTTGGGTTAAGCGGGTAATGGGAGCAACAATAGTAGAGAAACCGATGATGAACCTCCGATAAAAATTAGCAAACCCAATGAAACGTTGGACGGCCTTTTTGTCTTTGGGAGCTGACCATTCTACTACTGCCTTGACTTTTTGGGGATCCATCGAAGTGCCCTTGGTAGAGATGATAAATCCCAAAAACTGCACAGTAGTCCTCTCAAATTCACACTTATCAGCCTTAAGGTATAGTTGATGGGTTCTGAGGATGGTAAGTACTCTCCTAACGTGCTTCCGATGCAGATCCAGGGTAGCTGAAAAAATGAGGATATCATCCAAGTATACGACCAAGAAGTCGTCCAGGTGCTCCCTAAAGATGTCATTCACCAGATGTTGAAAGGTGGCTGGAGCATTGCACAGGCCAAATGGCATCACCAGATATTCAAAATGACCAAACCTGGACCTGAAGGCTGTTTTCCACTCATCACCTGCGCAGATCCTGACAAGATTATAGGCGCCTATCAAGTCAAGCTTAGAAAAAAACTTTAGCCGATCGGAACCGTTGGATTAGAGGTAATGGGTACCGGTTTTTGACCGTGACTTTATTAAGTTCCCTATAATCGATGCAGGGTCGGAGTGACCCATCCTCCTTCCCCACAAAAAAAATGCCAGCCCCGGCCGGGGAGGTAGAGGGCCGAATGAAGCCCTTTTCAAGGTTTTCGTCGATGTAAATTTTCAACGCCTTTAGCTCGGTTTCAGATAGCGGAAATATGCGCCCGAAGGGAATCTCAGAGCCAGTGAGTAGCTCAATGGGGCAGTCATAAGCCCGGTGAGGTGGTAGATGGTCGGCCTTCTTTTTGTCGAAAACATCTTTGAAGTCCTGGTAGACTGGCGGGATGTGCTGGAGGTTCTCCGGTGCCGAGATGACTGCCAGATGGCAGCTCGGAGCTGGGGAGATGCAATGTTGGTGGCAGTAAGGAGAAGAAAAGGAGACCTCCTTCCGGTCCCAATGGATTTGAGGATCATGGGCTTGTAACCAAGGGAGTCCAAGGATGATAGGAAACATCGGGGAGGAAATCAGGTCGAACCGTAAAAGTTCCTAGTGGCCGGAGTCTGTAGTGGTGAGAATGGGTGGAGTCTCTTGGGTTACTGGTCCTGAATGTGGAAGGGACCCGTCAGCCAAGTGGACCAGTAAGGGTCTTTCCTTATTTAAGCAAGGAATATTGTAGTATATTATATCTAATATATATATATATTATATATATACATATTTATTATATGTAGTGTTTTTATTTAGGCATTCTAAAGACAAGTTTATTCTAGGCAGGCCACTTTGGTAGCTGTTAATCTAATTGCGCATATTAAAAGAGGGTTTGTTGCCACATACCAAAGGGGAACAGATAATGATTATCTTAATCTAATCAGTATTCACACATGTCAAAGGGGGAATATGCAAGAATGTAAATTGGGGCAGCTTTATAATTCCAGGTACTCACAGCTTGGGGTTATCTCCTGTCACTCTGAAAGACCGGGGCAGATCAAAGCAAATTGCTCAACTATTCAGAGTATTTGAGAAGACAGGCAGGTTGTCAGCTAGTCTAGAGAAAGATGGTCTGAGAGAAGGTTCTGTATCCATGAAGGCATAGGTACAAGAGGAAATATTCGTTGTCATGAACTCTGTTGGATTTTGTCGTCTGTAAGAATGTTCTGTTTTAGAAGTCAATAAAATCTCTCTCTGGAGAATCGGGTTTTGCTGCGGAAGACAATACTTTTAATAACCATATACCATCTACGAGGAACGATTATATTAGATCACTACAAATATGCCATTCATTGGCGATGGAGATGTCCAGGAAACAGCTGCAAGCACCCGAATCAATTACGGCCGGTAGCCGAATCTTCTTTCCCGCCAGCTGTAGGGAGACAGAAAGAGTCACGTAAGCCTGGACAAGGTTAATGGTTTGACAGTTCATAGTAGGTTGAGGTGGCGACTTACTGGGCCGGATGGGGCAGTTCAGCAGGTAGTGTCCAGAACCTCCGCAGTAGAGGCATAAATTGGATCTGCGTCTGCGCTGTCTTTCTTCCTGGGAAAGGCAGGGGGCGAACTAGGCCTAGTTGCATGGGCTCCCCCTCCGGAGACGGGGTGCCTGAAGGAAGGGAGGAGGTAGGGTATGCAGAAGGGGCCCTAGGAGGTACCCACACTGGTCGGGGATTTTGTAGGCGCTCGGAACGCCGTTCCCGCATGCGTCGGTCCAGTTTAGTGGCCAGTTGGATTAACTCTTCCAGGGTTGTGGGGGTCTCAACACGAGCTAATTCATCCTTCAGGGTTTCGTTCAGCCCCAGCCGATATTGATAACGGAGGGCTGCCTCATTCCAAGTAGTGTCGGCTGACCACTTACGGAATTCCGCCGTATAGTCTTCTACTAGTCTTTTACCCTGGGAAAGGGTATGTAGGGTGGCTTCGGCTGTGGCAGAACGCTGGGGATCATCATAAAGTTGGCCCATTGCTTCAAAGAAGGAGTCTACGGTGTTTAACAGGGGGTTCCTCTGCTCCATGAGGCCATAGGCCCAAGTCTGGGGTTCTTCTGACAGTAGTGACATGATAAATCCTACTTTTACAATCTCCGAAGAGAAGGTTCGAGGCTGTAAGGCAAGGTATAAGGTGCAGGCGTTTTTGAAGGACCTAAACTTCCTGCGATCGCCTGAAAATCGCTCAGGTACTGGTACCTTGGGTTCGGGTACAGCCATCATCATGGCAGGTGGAGATTGGGCCTGTGGTGCAGAACTTCCACTGGCTGATCCAGGAGCTGGACTTGCTGGAAGAGAAGCAGCTGCCAATTGTTGGAGGCGGCTGTCAACTTGTACATAGCCTTCTTGCAGTTTTTGTACAGCTTCCATGAGGGCAGATACCTGTTGGCATAGCATCTCCAAAGGAGATCCCGCTCTGTTGGCCTCTGTCATGGCTGGTTCGTACTATCAGGAACTAAAGTACTCACCGAGGCCAAGATGCCGAGAGCGGTTGCCCTTGCGACTCAGCGCCCACTGCCCCTGGAGGTGGTACAGGGGACGGTTGGCACCAAGAGGCACAAGCCACCTGCTGAGTGGTGGCTAGGCGTAGATCCAGGTACAGCAGCGTATAGCAGAGTAGAAGCTAGAAGACTGGCTGAGGTTCCAACACTGGTAGATGGACAGGAAGCAGGCTGAGGATCGAACACAGAGATTAGTCAGGCACAAGCTAGGAGGTCAAACACAGGTAGGCAGGTCCAGGTAGAATGGTCAGGCGTAAGGCAGGAAGGTCCAAGGCAGGCTGAGGGTCAAGTACTGGTAGACAGGAGTGGTAGTCCGGTATGCAGGCCGAGGGTCAAAGACAAGGAGATAGACAGCAATCTGGGTAAACAAGCCAAGGGTCAAGGTTTGGAGAAGGCAGAGAGGTCAAGACAATCCGGGTCGGCAACTGGTAGGCAGGTAGCATAAGCAGGCACAGGTACAAGGACAAGGGAACAGCTGACAGACGAACCAGCGTCTGTTTGGGTGCAGAGGCCTCTCTTTTATAGGCCGGCTGGAGGTCACATGGGGCGTGCGCTAGTGCGCATGCGTGCGCGCCGCTCAGCTGTAAGGCAAGGTATAAGGTGCAGGCGTTTTTGAAGGACCTGAACTTCCTGCGATCGCCTGAAAATCGCTCAGGTACTGGTACCTTGGGTTCGGGTACAGCCATCATCATGGCAGGTGGAGATTGGGCCTGTGGTGCAGAACTTCCACTGGCTGATCCAGGAGCTGGACTTGCTGGAAGAGAAGCAGCTGCCAATTGTTGGAGGCGGCTGTCAACTTGTACATAGCCTTCTTGCAGTTTTTGTACAGCTTCCATGAGGGCAGATACCTGTTGGCATAGCATCTCCAAAGGAGATCCCGCTCTGTTTGCCTCTGTCATGGCTGGTTCGTACTATCAGGAACTAAAGTACTCACCGAGGCCAAGATGCCGAGAGCGGTTGCCCTTGCGACTCAGCGCCCACTGCCCCTGGAGGTGGTACAGGGGACGGTTGGCACCAAGAGGCACAAGCCACCTGCTGAGTGGTGGCTAGGTGTAGATCCAGGTACAGCAGCGAATAGCAGAGTAGAAGCTAGAAGACTGGCTGAGGTTCCAACACTGGTAGATGGACAGGAAGCAGGCTGAGGATCAAACACAGAGATTAGTCAGGCACAAGCTAGGAGGTCAAACACAGGTAGGCAGGTCCAGGTAGAATGGTCAGGCGTAAGGCAGGAAGGTCCAAGGCAGGCTGAGGGTCAAGTACTGGTAGACAGGAGTGGTAGTCCGGTATGCAGGCCGAGGGTCAAGACAATCCGGGTCGGCAACTGGTAGGCAGGTAGCATAATCAGGCACAGGTACAAGGACAAGGGAACAGCTGACAGACGAACCAGCGTCTGTTTGGGTACAGAGGCCTCTCTTTTATAGGCCGGCTGGAGGTCACATGGGGCGTGCGCTAGTGCGCATGCGCGCGCGCCACTCAGCTGACCCGCGAGTGCGCGTGCGCCGCCGCAACGTCCCTCCGTCTCTTACTATGCGCCGCAGCGCCGGACCTGTGTGCCTGCGCACTAGGGTGCGCGGCGGACAAGGTCCCTGATACTATGTGTGCTGCTGACAAGGAAATATAGGACCTATGTGTGCTGCCACAAACACACTATAAGTCCTATGGGTGCTGACACAAACACACTATAGGTACTATGTGTGCTGCTGACAAGGAAATATAGGACCTATGTGTGCTGCTGACAAGGAAATATAGGACCTATGTGTGCTGCCACAAACACACTATAAGTCCTATGGGTGCTGACACAAACACACTATAGGTACTATGTGTGCTGCTGACAAGGAAATATAGGACCTATGTCTGCTGTCACAAACACACTATAAGTCCTATGGGTGCTGACACAAACACACTATAGGTACTATGTGTGCTGCTGACAAGGAAATATAGGACCTATGTGTGCTGTCACAAACACACTATAAGTCCTATGGGTGCTGACACAAACACACTATAGGTACTATGTGTGCTGCTGACAAGAAAATATAGGTCCTATGTGTGCTGCCACAAACACACTATAAGTCCTATGGGTGCTGACACAAACACACTATAGGTACTAGATGTGTGCTGCTGACAAGAAAATATAGGTCCTATGTGTGCTGCCACAAACACACTATAAGTCCTATGGGTCCTGACACAAACACACTATAGGTACTATATGTGTGCTGCTGACAAGAAAATATAGGACCTATGTGTGCTGCCACAAATACACTATAAGTCCTATGGGTGCTGAGTGACACAAACACACTATAGGTACTAGATGTGTGATGCTGACAAGAAAATATAGGTCCTATGTGTGCTGCCACAAACACACTATAAGTCCTATGGGTCCTGACACAAACACACTATAGGTACTATATGTGTGCTGCTGACAAGAAAATATAGGACCTATGTGTGCTGCCACAAATACACTATAAGTCCTATGGGTGCTGAGTGACACAAACACACTATAGGTACTAGATGTGTGATGCTGACAAGAAAATATAGGACCTATGTGTGCTGCCACAAACACACTATAAGTCCTATGGGTGCTGAGTGACACAAACACACTATAGGTACTATATGTGTGCTGCTGACAAGAAAATATAGGACCTATGTGTGCTGCCAAAAACACACGATAAGTCCTATGGGTGCTGACACAAACACACTATAGTTACTATATGTGTGCTGCTGACAAGAAAATATAGGACCTATGTGTGCTGCCACAAACACACTATAAGTCCTATGGGTGCTGAGTGACACAAACACACTATAGGTACTATATGTGTGCTGCTGACAAGAAAATATAGGACCTACTGTATGTGTGCTGCCACAAACACACTATAAGTCCTATGGGTGCTGAGTGACACAAACACACTATAGGTACTATATGTGTGCTTCCGACAAGAAAATATAGGACCTATGTGTGCTGCCACAAACGCACTATAAGTCCTATGGGTGCTGAGTGACACAAACACACTATAGGTACTATATGTGTGCTGCTGACAAGAAAATATAGGACCTATGTGTGCTGCCACAAACACACTATAAGTCCTATGGGTGCTGAGTGACACAAACACACTATAGGTACTATATGTGTGCTGCTGACAAGAAAATATAGGTCCTATGTGTGCTGCCACAAACACAATATGGCTCCTATAAATCCCTGCCTGGGATGGGACAGAAGGTTGGGACAGAAGTTGGGGTGCAATGCTGTTCTAACAGCACTGCGGTTGGTGCTACTGCTATGCTGTACTAACAGCACGCACACACCAGACTAATCCCCAGCAGCAGCTAATATCACACTCACTGTGCAATCAGCAGCAATGAATGATCAGTATTCAGTAATGATGAATGACTCAGGTAGCAATGGTTTAGCAAAGAAATAGCAATCAAGCAAAGACGCAAATCAGCAGACTGCTCTCCCTAAAGCCGGAACACATGTGACCGGGGCCGACAGCGTGGTGGCCTTTTAAATGGTGGGGCGTGTACTAAAGCCCCTGAGCTTTAATTGGCTACAGGCGTCCTGCCTGTAGCCAATTATTGCTCTCCTAGTTTCCGGCGCTGTGATTTGCCAAGCATGCGGGGTCACAGTGCATGCTTGGCCAATCATCAGCCAGCAATGCACTGCGCCGGCCGCAATGCATTGCGGGCCGCTCGCATCACACAAATGTCTGGGCTCGCCGAGCGAGCGAACGCCCGGTGCTCGATTTGAACGTGGGTTCGAATCGAGCACCGGGCCCATCCCTACTTGTGTGTAACCCCCTCTTTGTCCTTGCCCCCTTCCTCTGTGTCCCCTTCCTCTCTTTGTATAAAAATTTCCCCTTTGATTTCCTGAGAAATCTTTTTGATAATGTGTCTGCTTAGGAATGTCAAAACATCCTGCAGCATCCTTCTCTGTCAGCTTCTTGCAAAAGTCAGTTATTGTGCTTGTAGCCCAATCTGATATTTGCTGTCTTAAGCCCCATACACACGCTGGGATTATCCGAGGACCAGGTCCGTCGGATCATGTCCGTCGTACTTTGTCCAATGTTGGTTTTGCGTAAACACGGTCGGACAAAGTTGTCGGAAAATCCGATCATTCTGAACGTGGTGACGTTTGTTGCCTACGACGGGACTACGTAGAGGCTAGTAGCCAATAGCTTTGGTCTTGTAATGTGATCTGAGCATGCGTAGCACTTTGTCCGTCGGAATTCGCTACACATGATCGGATTTGGTGTGATCGGACTTTGTTGTCAAAAAATCTATCCAGCAGGAGATAGGACTTTGTCCGTCGGACAATCCGATGGAAACTGTCCGATGGTGTCTACACACGGTCGGAATTTCCGACAACATTGTCTGATAGGACAGAATCCATCGGAAAATCCGACCGTGTGTATGGGGCTTTACTGTAAGTGCATGTTTAGGGCCAAGGTTGTATGTATTAAGAGACTATGCATGTTATCCTGAACACTAAGTCCCGCCTCTTGTGTCCAAACTTCTAGACATCTTTTCCAAAATTCTAACACAGATTCTGCTGGCTTTTGTTTGCAAGCCACAGCTGTGGGCAGGGAAGACTTGTTTGTGAAAGCTCTTTTCAGTTCCGCTTCTAACTCCATCCACATATTGGCCGGCCCATCTTTGGTATTTAATTTGTAGTCTGCAGCTTTTGTGGTAGGGGCCTCTATTGTGTTAATAGTGGGCACTTTTGTCCAGTCCCAGGGGGAGGTGGTCCCTACCAAGTTGTCTATAATGAGCCTTATGTCTTCTTGTGTGTAATTTCTGCCCGTGCAGGCTTTCTTTAGATAGCTTATAGCACCTGCAGCTGATGTGGTGGGTTTAGGACAGTGTTTGATAATGCGATTAATGTCCTCAATTTCAATAGGCTTCATTACCAAAACATCACCCACAGTCATAAATGGGTATTGTTGGGCAACTTGTTGCTTGCTTTGTTCTCCTTCAAAGCTGTCTTTCCCTGGTTTGTCTACCTCTTTTTGCTGTGTGTCCTCATGTGATGAGGTCTTTGGTGCAGCTCTTGATCTTGCTATGGCTGAACCCGAAGGCTGTGTAGGACCATGAGGGTGCTCAGTACCTGAGATGGAAGAGACATCCACTGCCTGCTGGGGAGCATATTGCGGTGTTTTTTTGGCTACGGGGGCTTGTTGTGAAATGGTAGGCAGCGCTGGAGACACTGCTGCAGCCTGTTGTTGGGCAGGGGGTGGTGTTCTATTTGTAGACCTGTCGCTGCAATTGCGGCTAAAAATTCTATGTCCTCTTTTGAGAATGAGGGATATATTTGTTTATGTGGCCCCCCTTGAGGCTGTGGACTGTAAGAGGGAGGAGGCAGGGCACATGGTACAGGCAAAGAGAGGGTTGATTTAACTTTTCTCTCACAGGAATGTAATCCTGGAGCTTCTATATCCCTTAAGTTAGGTGTCCTCTTTTTCTGCTTTTTATCTGTCCTTTCATACCAGTAAGGGGCATAAGTTAACCAGTGCTCTCCTCCCTTTTTCATGTATGTCATGTCCCATTGTGGATCAGCCGAATAGTATGGAAATGCCTTTTCATCTCCAAGACAAAGGCTTTTGATCATGTCCATATGAAACATGTCGCTCTCCCCGTCACGGGGGAACGGACTGCTGCTACCCATAGTCTCTGTCCATCCTGCTAAGTTGTCCACCCAGGGGTTAATGTACACATAGTCAGTACCACACACACGCGCTACATAACTTTTACAAGTCTCTCCCAGGTCTGGTGGTGGCGGGACATTTTTTCCATTAACCCTTCCCATTATAACACAGTGCAGTGGAGGGCGTTGCCTCACCTATATATGGTTCTTGTAGATACTCTGATTTATTTTATTTACTTATTTTTTTCTTGGCAGAATGCCAATAAGCATTCCTTATGGCCAGAGTTTCCCCTGATCACAAGCAAGCTTTGTACGTTATTACTATTCTCTTTTTTTTTGTTTGGTAGATTGCCAACAGGCTCAAACAGTACTTTCAATTGCTGTAACAGTGTTTAAGGACCTTGCTAATTAGTTTTGTTGGAGAGTTTTTTTGTCTTTCAGATATATTGGAGATACTGCATGTGAACTGCAAGCTGAAATTTCTGGCTAGTGGGGGAGAAACGCTGAATAAACAATATCATGGACTCTCTCAATATTCATCAAGCAATTGACTTATTTTTTTGACTTTTTGGACTTGGACAATGGACTTTTCCCTATATTTTATTTTTTTATTTTTCACCCTTTCCCATTTTTATTCATCAAGCCCTAATTTTTTATTTTTTATTTTTCACCCTTTTCCATTTTAATTTTTTTTTTATTTTATTATGTTTTATTTCTTGAACTTTATCTTAAAACCAGAGCGAAACATTTAAACCTAAAATAATTTTCGTGTTACATAACATGTTACATGTTGCATATTACATATTGCATATTGATCAATATATTTGACATCTAAGGTGAGATGCTGCACAATGGCTTGGCATAGCATAAATTATAGTATGTTGGGTGGTTTTCCTAAATTTATAAGAGGGGTGAGTGAAATTCATCACTCCAGTCATGATTTGAAACTTTGTTGAATCAGTCATTAATAATATTGACATATGGATGAAAAAAGACCTAACTTTACTGGCAAGATTTTCCACTGCTGCTTTGTCTGGATAGAAGATCTGATAAACGCTGATGTCAAGCTGATTCTATCTGAAAGTGGGGGATTATATATGGATTATATGGATATATGGATTATAGATTGGTATATAGATTGGTATACCATTCAGGTGGAATTATGGACTGAATGATTCAAGTAACTGCTCTATTATGGAGGCAATGAGGAGTCGGCCTACAGCAAATTACAAAGTACAGCAATAGCAGTTTTTTCCTGCCGTATCCAAACCTTTTGAACTTGAAAGTGAGAGCTGGTACATGGATGGTTCTTCTTACTATAAAGATGGAAGTATAATTTCGGGATTTGCTTGTGTTTGTGCAAAAGCATCTTTAAAAAAACCTTGAGCCTGGAGAGGAGAATCCTGGATTTATGTGGATCGGAGCTCCCAGCACACCAAGCACACCAAGTCTACTTTCAATGAGAGATGTGATGAAGTTGAAGTTGAAAATTGAAGAATGAACTGTGACATCCGCTCGTTTTTGTGCAATATTAAAGATCTTGATGTGATATAATAAGGCCTAACAGCTATATGGGCCAAGGATGTTTACCAAACCCTTTTCAAGTCATGGTCTAAAGCTATATTATCTAATGACTTTTTCATGGGGATATTTTAGAGGCTGGTGAAGAGAGATGTAACCAGTTTCAACTTTATATTTCATATGAGCCATTGTGAAGCATTCAGTACCTCAAGTCGGTAATGCTATGTTTGTTGCTTCATTTATGGGTCAGTTCTAGTAGTTAGAACGACCCAAGTGGGGGTATATGTAGTATATTATATCTAATATATATATATGTATACATATATATATATTATATATATACATATTTATTATATGTAGTGTTTTTTATTTAGGCATTCTAAAGACAAGTTTATTCTAGGCAGGCCACTTTGGTAGCTGTTAATCTAATTGCGCATATTAAAAGAGGGTTTGTTGCCACATACCAAAGGGGAACAGATAATGATTATCTTAATCTAATCAGTATTCACACATGTCAAAGGGGGAATATGCAAGAATGTAAATTGGGGCAGCTTTATAATTCCAGGTACTCACAGCTTGGGGTTATCTCCTGTCACTCTGAAAGACCGGGGCAGATCAAAGCAAATTGCTCAACTATTCAGAGTATTTGAGAAGACAGGCAGGTTGTCAGCTAGTCTAGAGAAAGATGGTCTGAGAGAAGGTTCTGTATCCATGAAGGCATAGGTACAAGAGGAAATATTCGTTGTCATGAACTCTGTTGGATTTTGTCGTCTGTAAGAATGTTCTGTTTTAGAAGTCAATAAAATCTCTCTCTGGGAGAATCGGGTTTTGCTGCGGAAGACAATACTTTTAATAAACCATATACCATCTACGAGGAACGATTATATTAGATCACTACAAATATGCCATTCATTGGCGATGGAGATGTCCAGGAAACAGCTGCAAGCACCCGAATCAATTACGGCCGGTAGCCGAATCTTCTTTCCCGCCAGCTGTAGGGAGACAGAAAGAGTCACGTAAGCCTGGACAAGGTTAATGGTTTGACAGTTCATAGTAGGTTGAGGTGGCAACTTACTGGGCCGGATGGGGCAGTTCAGCAGGTAGTGTCCAGAACCTCCGCAGTAGAGGCATAAATTGGATCTGCGTCTGCGCTGTCTTTCTTCCTGGGAAAGGCGGGGGCGAACTAGGCCTAGTTGCATGGGCTCCCCCTCCGGAGACGGGGTGCCTAAAGGAAGGGAGGAGGTAGGGTATGCAGAAGGGGCCCTAGGAGGTACCCACACTGGTCGGGGATTTTGTAGGCGCTCGGAACGCCGTTCCCGCATGCGTCGGTCCAGTTTAGTGGCCAGTTGGATTAACTCTTCCAGGGTTGTGGGGGTCTCAACACGAGCTAATTCATCCTTCAGGGTTTCGTTCAGCCCCAGCCGATATTGATAATGGAGGGCTGCCTCATTCCAAGTAGTGTCGGCTGACCACTTACGTAATTCCGCCGTATAGTCTTCTACTAGTCTTTTACCCTGGGAAAGGGTATGTAGGGTGGCTTCGGCTGTGGCAGAACGCTGGGGATCATCATAAAGTTGGCCCATTGCTTCAAAGAAGGAGTCTACGGTGTTTAACAGGGGGTTCCTCTGCTCCATGAGGCCATAGGCCCAAGTCTGGGGTTCTTCTGACAGTAGTGACATGATAAATCCTACTTTTACAATCTCCGAAGAGAAGGTTCGAGGCTGTAAGGCAAGGTATAAGGTGCAGGCGTTTTTGAAGGACCTGAACTTCCTGCGATCGCCTGAAAATCGCTCAGGTACTGGTACCTTGGGTTCGGGTACAGCCATCATCATGGCAGGTGGAGATTGGGCCTGTGGTGCAGAACTTCCACTGGCTGATCCAGGAGCTGGACTTGCTGGAAGAGAAGCAGCTGCCAATTGTTGGAGGCGGCTGTCAACTTGTACATAGCTTTCTTGCAGTTTTTGTACAGCTTCCATGAGGGCAGATACCTGTTGGCATAGCATCTCCAAAGGAGATCCCGCTCTGTTGGCCTCTGTCATGGCTGGTTCGTACTATCAGGAACTAAAGTACTCACCGAGGCCAAGATGCCGAGAGCGGTTGCCCTTGCGACTCAGCGCCCACTACCCCTGGAGGTGGTACAGGGGACGGTTGGCACCAAGAGGCACAAGCCACCTGCTGAGTGGTGGCTAGGTGTAGATCCAGGTACAGCAGCGAATAGCAGAGTAGAAGCTAGAAGACTGGCTGAGGTTCCAACACTGGTAGATGGACAGAAAGCAGGCTGAGGATCAAACACAGAGATTAGTCAGGCACAAGCTAGGAGGTCAAACACAGGTAGGCAGGTCCAGGTAGAATGGTCAGGCGTAAGGCAGGAAGGTCCAAGGCAGGCTGAGGGTCAAGTACTGGTAGACAGGAGTGGTAGTCCGGTATGCAGGCCGAGGGTCAAGACAATCCGGGTCGGCAACTGGTAGGCAGGTAGCATAATCAGGCACAGGTACAAGGACAAGGGAACAGCTGACAGACGAACCAGCGTCTGTTTGGGTACAGAGGCCTCTCTTTTATAGGCCGGCTGGAGGTCACATGGGGCGTGCGCTAGTGCGCATGCGCGCGCGCCGCTCAGCTTAGCCGCGAGTGCGCGTGCGCCGCCGCAACGTCCCTCCGTCTCTTACTATGCGCCGCAGCGCCGGACCTGTGTGCCTGCGCACTAGGGTGCGCGGCGGACAAGGTCCCTGATACTATGTGTGCTGCTGACAAGGAAATATAGGACCTATGTGTGCTGCCACAAACACACTATAAGTCCTATGGGTGCTGACACAAACACACTATAGGTACTATGTGTGCTGCTGACAAGGAAATATAGGACCTATGTGTGCTGCTGACAAGGAAATATAGGACCTATGTGTGCTGCCACAAACACACTATAAGTCCTATGGGTGCTGACACAAACACACTATAGGTACTATGTGTGCTGCTGACAAGGAAATATAGGACCTATGTGTGCTGCTGACAAGGAAATATAGGACTTATGTGTGCTGCCACAAACACACTATAAGTCCTATGGGTGCTGACACAAACACACTATAGGTACTATGTGTGCTGCTGACAAGGAAATATAGGACCTATGTCTGCTGTCACAAACACACTATAAGTCCTATGGGTGCTGACACAAACACACTATAGGTACTATGTGTGCTGCTGACAAGGAAATATAGGACCTATGTGTGCTGTCACAAACACACTATAAGTCCTATGGGTGCTGACACAAACACACTATAGGTACTATGTGTGCTGCTGACAAGAAAATATAGGTCCTATGTGTGCTGCCACAAACACACTATAAGTCCTATGGGTGCTGACACAAACACACTATAGGTACTAGATGTGTGCTGCTGACAAGAAAATATAGGTCCTATGTGTGCTGCCACAAACACACTATAAGTCCTATGGGTCCTGACACAAACACACTATAGGTACTATATGTGTGCTGCTGACAAGAAAATATAGGACCTATGTGTGCTGCCACAAATACACTATAAGTCCTATGGGTGCTGAGTGACACAAACACACTATAGGTACTAGATGTGTGATGCTGACAAGAAAATATAGGTCCTATGTGTGCTGCCACAAACACACTATAAGTCCTATGGGTCCTGACACAAACACACTATAGGTACTATATGTGTGCTGCTGACAAGAAAATATAGGACCTATGTGTGCTGCCACAAACACACTATAAGTCCTATGGGTGCTGAGTGACACAAACACACTATAGGTACTATATGTGTGCTGCTGACAAGAAAATATAGGACCTATGTGTGCTGCCAAAAACACACGATAAGTCCTATGGGTGCTGACACAAACACACTATAGTTACTATATGTGTGCTGCTGACAAGAAAATATAGGACCTATGTGTGCTGCCACAAAACACACTATAAGTCCTATGGGTGCTGAGTGACACAAACACACTATAGGTACTATATGTGTGCTGCTGACAAGAAAATATAGGACCTACAGTGGTGTGAAAAAGTGTTTGCCCCCTTCCTCATTTCCTGTTCCTTTGCATGTTTGTCACACTTAAGTGTTTCGGAACATCAAACCAATTTAAACAATAGTCAAGGACAACACAAGTAAACACAAAATGCAATTTGTAAATGAAGGTGTTTATTATTAAAGGTGAAAAAAAATCCAAACCATCATGGCCCTGTGTGAAAAAGTGATTGCCCCCCTTGTTAAAACATACTATAACTGTGGTTGTCCACACCTGAGTTCAATTTCTCTAGCCACACCCAGGCCTGATTATTGCCACACCTGTTCACAATCAAGGCATCACTTAAATAGGAGCTGCTTGACACAGTAAGGTCCACCAGAAGATCCTTAAAAGCTACACATCATGCCGAGACCCAAAGAAATTCAGGAACAATTGAGAAAGAAAGTAATTGAGATCTATTAGTCTGGAAAGGGTTATAAAGCCATTTCCAAAGCTTTGGGAATCCAGCGAACCACAGTGAGAGCCATTATCCACAAATGGCGAAGACATGGAACAGTGGTGAACCTTCCCAGGAGTGGCCGGCCGCCCAAAATTACCCCAAGAGCGCAGCGACGACTCATCGAAGAGGTCACAAAAGACCCCACAACGACGTCCAAGGAACTGCAGGCCTCACTTGCCTCAGTTAAGGTCAGCGTTCATGCCTCCACCATCAGGAAAAGACTGGGCAAAAATGGCCTGCATGGCAGAGTTCCAAGGAGAAAACCACTGCTGAGCAAAAAGAACATCAAAGCTCGTCTCAATTTCTCCACAACACATCTTGATGATCCCAAGACTTTTGGGACAACATTCTGTGGACCGATGAGACAAAAGTGGAACTCTTTGGAAGGTGTGTGTCCAAGTATATCTGGCGTAAAAGGAACACTGCATTTCAGAAAAAGAACATTATACCAACAGTAAAATATGGTGGTGGTAGTGTGATGGTCTGGGGCTGTTTTGCTGCTTCAGGACCTGGAAGACTTGCCGTGATAAAAGGAACTATGAATTCTGCTGTCTACCAAGAGATCCTGAAGGAGAATGTCCGACCATCTGTTCGTGTACTCAAGCTGAAACGAACTTGGGTTCTGCAGCAGGACAATGATCCTAAACACACCAGCAAGTCCACCACCGAATGGCTGAAGAAAACAAAATGAAGACTTTGGAGTGGCCTAGCCAAAGTCCTGACCTGAATCCTATTGAGATGTTGTGGTATGACCTTAAAAAGGCTGTTCATGCTCGAAAACCCTCTAATGTAACTGAATTAGGACAATTCTGCAAAGATGAGTGGGCCAAAATTCCTCCAGGACGCTGTAAAAGCCTCATTGCACGTTATCGCAAACGCTTGGTTGCAGTTGTTGCTGCTAAGGGTGGCCCAACCAGTTATTAGGTTTAGGGGGCAATCACAACAACGTCCAAGGAACTGCAGGCCTCACTTGCCTCAGTTAAGGTCAGCGTTCATGCCTCCACCATCAGGAAAAGACTGGGCAAAAATGGCCTGCATGGCAGAGTTCCAAGGAGAAAACCACTGCTGAGCAAAAAGAACATCAAAGCTCGTCTCAATTTCTCCACAACACATCTTGATGATCCCCAAGACTTTTGGGACAACATTCTGTGGACCGATGAGACAAAAGTGGAACTCTTTGGAAGGTGTGTGTCCAAGTATATCTGGCGTAGAAGGAACACTGCATTTCAGATAAAAGAACATTATACCAACAGTAAAATATGGTGGTGGTGGTAGTGTGATGGTCTGGGGGCTGTTTTGCTGCTTCAGGACCTGGAAGACTTGCCGTGATAAAAGGAACTATGAATTCTGCTGTCTACCAAGAGATCCTGAAGGAGAATGTCCGACCATCTGTTCGTGTACTCAAGCTGAAACGAACTTGGGTTCTGCAGCAGGACAATGATCCTAAACACACCAGCAAGTCCACCACCGAATGGCTGAAGAAAAACAAAAAATGAAGACTTTGGAGTGGCCTAGCCAAAGTCCTGACCTGAATCCTATTGAGATGTTGTGGTATGACCTTAAAAAGGCTGTTCATGCTCGAAAACCCTCTAATGTAACTGAATTAGGACAATTCTGCAAAGATGAGTGGGCCAAAAATTCCTCCAGGACGCTGTAAAAGCCTCATTGCACGTTATCGCAAACGCTTGGTTGCAGTTGTTGCTGCTAAGGGTGGCCCAACCAGTTATTAGGTTTAGGGGGCAATCACTTTTTCACACAGGGCCATGATGGTTTGGATTTTTTTTCACCTTTAATAATAAACACCTTCATTTACAAATTGCATTTTGTGTTTACTTGTGTTGTCCTTGACTATTGTTTAAATTAGTTTGATGTTCCGAAACACTTAAGTGTGACAAACATGCAAAGGAACAGGAAATGAGGAAGGGGGCAAACACTTTTTCACACCACTGTATGTGTGCTGCCACAAACACACTATAAGTCCTATGGGTGCTGAGTGACACAAACACACTATAGGTACTATATGTGTGCTTCCGACAAGAAAATATAGGACCTATGTGTGCTGCCACAAACGCACTATAAGTCCTATGGGTGCTGAGTGACACAAACACACTATAGGCACTATATGTGTGCTGCTGACAAGAAAATATAGGACCTATGTGTGCTGCCACAAACACACTATAAGTCCTATGGGTGCTGAGTGACACAAACACACTATAGGTACTATATGTGTGCTGCTGACAAGAAAATATAGGTCCTATGTGTGCTGCCACAAACACAATATGGCTCCTATAAATCCCTGCCTGGGATGGGACAGAAGGTTGGGACAGAAGTTGGGGTGCAATGCTGTTCTAACAGCACTGCGGTTGGTGCTACTGCTATGCTGTACTAACAGCACGCACACACCAGACTAATCCCCAGCAGCAGCTAATATCACACTCACTGTGCAATCAGCAGCAATGAATGATCAGTATTCAGTAATGATGAATGACTCAGGTAGCAATGGTTTAGCAAAGAAATAGCAATCAAGCAAAGACGCAAATCAGCAGACTGCTCTCCCTAAAGCCGGAACACATGTGACCGGGGCCGACAGCGTGGCGGCCTTTTAAATGGTGGGGCGTGTACTAAAGCCCCTGAGCTTTAATTGGCTACAGGCGTCCTGCCTGTAGCCAATTATTGCTCTCCTAGTTTCCGGCGCTGTGATTTGCCAAGCATGCGGGGTCACAGTGCATGCTTGGCCAATCATCAGCCAGCAATGCACTGCGCCGGCCGCAATGCATTGCGGGCCGCTCGCATCACATGAATGTCTGGGCTCGCCGAACGAGCGAACGCCCGGTGCTCGATTTGAACGTGGGTTCGAATCGAGCACCGGGCCCATCCCTACTTGTGTGTAACCCCCTCTTTGTCCTTGCCCCCTTCCTCTGTGTCCCCTTCCTCTCTTTGTATAAAAATTTCCCCTTTGATTTCCTGAGAAATCTTTTTGATAATGTGTCTGCTTAGGAATGTCAAAACATCCTGCAGCATCCTTCTCTGTCAGCTTCTTGCAAAAGTCAGTTATTGTGCTTGTAGCCCAATCTGATATTTGCTGTCTTAAGCCCCATACACACGCTCGGATTATCCGAGGACCAGGTCCGTCGGATCATGTCCGTCGTACACGGTCGGACAAAGTTGTCGGAAAATCCGATCATTCTGAACGTGATGACGTTTGTTGCCTACGACGGGACTACGTAGAGGCTAGTAGCCAATAGCTTTGGTCTTGTAATGTGATCTGAGCATGCGTAGCACTTTGTCCTTCGGAATTCGCTACACATGATCGGATTTGGTGTGATCGTACTTTGTTGTCAAAAAATCTATCCAACAGGAGATAGGACTTTGTCCGTCGGACAATCCGATGGAAACTGTCCGATGGTGTCTACACACGGTCGGAATTTCCGACAACATTGTCTGATAGGACAGAATCCATCGGAAAATCCGACCGTGTGTATGGGGCTTTACTGTAAGTGCATGTTTAGGGCCAAGGTTGTATGTATTAAGAGACTGTGCATGTTATCCTGAACACTAAGTCCCGCCTCTTGTGTCCAAACTTGTAGAAATCTTTTCCAAAATTCTAACACAGATTCTGCTGGCTTTTGTTTGCAAGCCACAGCTGTGGACAGGGAAGACTTGTTTGTGAAAGCTCTTTTCAGTTCCGCTTCTAACTCCGTCCACATATTGGCCGGCCCATCTTTGGTATTTAATTTGTAGTCTGCAGCTTTTGTGGTAGGGGCCTCTATTGTGTTAATAGTGGGCACTTTTGTCCAGTCCCAGGGGGAGGTGGTCCCTACCAAGTTGTCTATAATGAGCCTTATGTCTTCTTGTGTGTAATTTCTGCCCGTGCAGGCTTTCTTTAGATAGCTTATAGCACCTGCAGCTGATGTGGTGGGTTTAGGACAGTGTTTGATAATGCGATTAATGTCCTCAATTTCAATAGGCTTCATTACCAAAACATCACCCACAGTCATAAATGGGTATTGTTGGGCAACTTGTTGCTTGCTTTGTTCTCCTTCAAAGTTGTCTTTCCCTGGTTTGTCTACCTCTTTTTGCTGTGTGTCCTCATGTGATGAGGTCTTTGGTGCAGCTCTTGATCTTGCTATGGCTGAACCCGAAGGCTGTGTAGGACCATGAGGGTGCTCAGTACCTGAGATGGAAGAGACATCCACTGCCTGCTGGGGAGCATATTGCAGTGGTTTTTTGACTACGGGGGCTTGTTGTGAAATGGTAGGCAGCGCTGGAGCCACTGCTGCAGCCTGTTGTTGGGCAGGGGGTGGTGTTCTATTTGTAGACCTGTCGCTGCAATTGCGGCTAAAAATTCCATGTCCTCTTTCGAGAATGAGGGATATATTTGTTTATGTGGCCCCCCTTGAGGCTGTGGACTGTAAGAGGGAGGAGGCAGGGCACATGGTACAGGCAAAAAGAGGGTTGATTTAACTTTTCTCTCACAGGAATGTAATCCTGGAGCTTCTATATCCCATAAGTTAGGTGTCCTCTTTTTCTGCTTTGTATCTGTCCTTTCATACCAGTAAGGGGCATAAGTTAACCAGTGCTCTCCTCCCTTTTTCATGTATGTCATGTCCCATTGTGGATCAGCCGAATAGTATGGAAATGCCTTTTCATCTCCAAGACAAAGGCCTTTGATCATGTCCATATGAAACATGTCGCTCTCCCCGTCACGGGGGAACGGACTGCTGCTACCCATAGTCTCTGTCCATCCTGCTAAGTTGTCCACCCAGGGGTTAATGTACACATAGTCAGTACCACACACACACGCTACATAACTTTTACAAGTCTCTCCCAGGTCTGGTGGTGGCGGGACATTTTTTCCATTAACCCTTCCCATTATAACACAGTGCAGTGGAGGGCGTTGCCTCACCTATATATGGTTCTTGTAGATACTCTGATTTATTTTATTTACTTATTTTTTTCTTGGCAAAATGCCAATAAGCATTCCTTATGGCCAGAGTTTCCCCTGATCACAAGCAAGCTTTGTACGTTATTACTATTCTCTTTTTTTTTGTTTGGTAGATTGCCAACAGGCTCAAACAGTACTTTCAATTGCTGTAGTACTAATGCTGCAACCAATTTCCCACTATCTATTACGGTCAGTGAGATATTGGCACTTGAACCATGTTGGCAAAAAGACAATTATCTAAATTTTGCACCTGACTTCTCCTGTGCAAGAGAAGCCAGTAGCAAACAGAATCAGTCAAATATCATGTTCTGATCAAAAGTTAGCCCCAGAGTATCCTACCGACTATGTCAAATTATGTAGTACCTTAAGAAAGTGTTATGAACACTGCTATTACGCTCACTATAGAGTCAAAGCATTCATAAGTAAATCATTAAGAGTAAACATCAATACATCACCGGATATTGTGGAATTACACAGTGCAGTGGAAAGCGTCGTCTTACCTCACAACGCTGGACAAATTCCACACAGACAGAATGTTACAAATTATCTTAACATCTACGCGATAGATAAGAGAAGCAAAGAGATCGGGTTTTGTCCGGTACACCTTATCAGACTTTGTCTTACAATTACAGTACTGTATAAATCATTGTCCTACGGACTTCTCAGAGTCCTGGAAAACCCGCCCGAGGCTTTCTCACTGTTCACCCGGAACAAATGCTTCAGTCTTATTAATGGACTTCTCAGAGTCCTGGAAAACCCACCCAGGGTTTTCACACTGTTCACCCGGAACAGATGCTGCTTCTTAAAGCAGTCTTATTAATGGACTTCTCAGAGTCCATACAGCCCACCCAGGGCTTTCTCGCTGTTAACTCAGAACAGCTGACTTATTATCGAGGTCTAAAAGCTACTTCTACATAAATCACAGGTCCCGTTAAAGGAAACGATTTCTAAATAGGGGTCACGGTGAGAGAAGGTAAATATATCAATTCAACTCACCAGACATATTATAATCGACCCCGACCGACGAGCCCCCAGCTGAAAGGAAATGTAGATTATCTAGGGGTCTCTGGTAAGGTGTGCTTTCCAATCCCCACAGGCCTGTGAGATTAGCCCATTGAGACAATGACACGAAACAACAGAGTCTCTCCGAGCAAATCTAAATCTTTATTCTTTGGTGTGAATATATAAAGGGGCTTTCAGAAAAGACCACCCTTAGACAAATTATCCAATCATATACAAGTACAGTCTATGACAAAAGTGAAACTAATTATAATAAAGAAATCACGTGCTTTACAAGAAACTGCCGAGAAGATAACCTGAACAAGAGAAACAAAACTAAATTAGATTAGCAATACTTGAGCATATCTAATAGAAAGTGATGTTAGAGAGACACAAAAAGGAAACTGATTTTTTTACAAAGAAAAGTAGTTCAGCTAAATATCCCTTCACCGCCCAGTATGTGGTTTTATTACATGCAATTGCAACATGCGGTGAAGGCACAGAGCTGTGCCTCCGAGTGGGTTTCTTCGCCAACGCCATTATTTAATTTAATATTGAGAGCAGCCAGCACTAAAGGTTTCATTTCTCAATGCTACAATATGCTCCTGCAGAGCTACCTGAGTAAGCACCCCCTGAGAATGCTGAACAAGTGGGATAGAGATGTGGGGCCGATAGATGGAGAACAGTGGGAGGAGATTTTACAGGCAGTGCCCACGTGCTCGCTGAATGTATCACAGAGGCTAACACAGCTATATCGTATTCTAAGGGTTTACTACACCCCGCAAAGAATGCATAAAATGGGTTTTAGGCCTACCCCGATGTGCACAAGGTGCAAGAGGAATCATGGTGACCTGATCCACCTACTGTGGAGGTGCCCGAAGCTCCACTCTTACTGGACTGGAGTGGTGGATACCATAAATAGGGTATTTCAGATCTCTATGCCCACCGATCCCAAACACTGTTTGTTAAATATACTGGAGGTCTTTGAATGGGAAGAGGGCGTAAGAACAGCTGTTATCAGAACCCTGCAATTAGCACGTAAGATGATAATGCTCCACTGGATATCGGAGGACCCGCCCACAGTCAAGGAGTGGATTGTCGCAGTGGGGAATATGATTAGAATGGAGAAAATGGTATATCAACACAGGGGATGCTCACGAAAGTTTGAGAAACTGTGGGGCCCGTGGCTGGATGTACCTGGATTAGTCCCGGTGGATCTAGAGATGGGAAGATTACTAGGTATAAATGCTGGATTAGTGAACATATATGGAATATTGGTCAACTAGCACACAGAGACTAGACTATAAGGTTGGTGGGGAGTGGGGTATGTATCAGTTATGAAGGTATTGTAGCCATTCAGTAATGAAAATGTGCAAAACATGCAATGTAACTGTGAAATGTTGAAGCCTGGTTCTGTTTGTTTATGTTGAACTTAATAAACTTTTCTTTGGATAAAAAAAAAAAAAAAAGACAGAATGTTCGAAGTGCACTCAATAGAAAAATAACAGTAAATAAAACAGAAATCTGGTAATTTGAAATAAACAATGTGGTAAGAGTCAAAATTTGCAAAGAGATATATAATTTAGAACTAACTAATCTGCATCATTTGCATCTTTTAATTTTGTGTTTAAAGCAATAGACTATTTATCAATGACAGCAAATAAGCAACCGCGAAACTTGAAAATTGTAAACATAGGTGAGTAAAAATAAAATAAATCAAGAGTTTTTGACAATGTGACCTTATCCTCAGACCAGTGGTGCAGCAAAAGAACAATGCACAGGCTGTTAATGTACACTATTATAATCCATGTTCACCTCTCAAACCAGCTTTGAAAAAAATAAGTTGTTTTCTCCTTTAATACATTATTAAGCTAGCTTTAGGTGAAGTTGATTTGTGATAAATTTCTACCAGGCAGTGTGCAAAGCTCAATAAACAGCCACACAAGTAAAATTATTGTCGCCAATTGCAACATCATTTCCAAAAGCATTACTCTCCACTCTTTATTTGTAATTAAAATGTAATGGATATAGAAAGAAAAGAAATAAAAATGCAAGGAAAAATTAAATATAGTCATACGTTCACAAGTAATATAACAGAATATTATTTATTCTTCACATAGGAATACATGCAGATTTTAAATAAAAGAGGTACAAGTCACTGATAATTTATGGCTGAATAAAGCAGTTCACCAATGGAATTGTAAATGGTTTATTAATAAAAAGCAATACAGTTATGTACGTATTGCTTCAGCATCCAGTGACATTAAAATGTGTATTTTCTGTTACATTCTTATAGAATATAATTGTACTAAACATTACAATAATAATTGTACATTCCCCATTCAACTCTCTGAATAGCTTATAATAATTTATATCACTATTTTGACCTAAAAGGAAACACTCATAAGAATATGCATAGTGTGTGACCCTTGGTATACAGCATATCTATACTTGCTAAACCTAAAAAAAAGCTAAACCTACCATATATTGAAATATTGTTAGGATGCTTTAAAAAAAAAAAAAACAGGCTTTCAATGGTTTGGCTGCCATATCACCAGAGATTGTTGATCCAGCAAATATTTGATTGCCGCGTACACACGATCGGACTTTCCGGCAGACTAGGTCCAACGGTCTTCCCGACTGACTTTTGGCAGAAGTCCGACGGACTTTACGAATGAACAGACTTGCACACACATGAACAGACTAAAGCCCCATACACACGCTCGGATTATCCGAGGTCCAGGTCCGTCGGATCATGTCCGTCGTACTTTGTCCGATGTTGGTTTTGCGTACACACGGTCGGACAACGTTGTCGGAATTTCCGGTCTGCAAGAACGTTGTGACGTAAGTCGTCTTCCACGAGACTAGAAAAGGGAAGTTCAGCACCACGTCCCGCACCCGTTGGGCTCCTTCTCCTGCTGATCCCGTGTTTATCGCGAGTTAGTCGAAGTTTGGGGACTTACGATTCGCGCTTCTCAGTTTTCTGACTCCGATCGTTACTGCTCTTCAGTTTGTGCTTGTCGTGCGTATCTGTTTATTAGTGCATGTAGTCAGTTCGCATTTGTTGGTCATTGCGGCCTATATCTTGATATAGGACGCTTTGATTTTCACTGCTTATTGTCTGCTCGTTTCTGGTATTCTGGTATTCTGGAATGTTATTTTATCTTTCCTGTGGGCTGCCAATAGTGTTAAGTAAGGAGGGTCTGGCCAAACTAGCACACATTAATGGAGCCATTTGGCAATCAATGAAGTGCAGAGGGTTACCTGTCCAACCCCCCCCCCCCCAAACCCCTAGTTATTGTCAATGGCCCATCAGAAGTGGGGGGATTGATGGGGGGTGAGTAATCTGCTAGGGGGACCCTCTACTTTGCGTTGCAAATACTTTCCAGCTTAAAATGTAAAAGTCTGATCTTGTTCCAAGATGTTTAGTGTCTAATCTGCTTGCAATGTTTATGTGCAAATTGACATATTTTTTTTACTTGTTTCACTCCACAATTCCCTTCCACGCCACAGGAATGGCAGACTGTGGCCTCCCACTTTGCCAGCCGTTGGGACTTTCCTAACTGCGGAGGTGCAATTGATGGGAAACACGTCCGCATCGTCCCACCCCCCAACTCGGGGTCCTACTATTATAATTACAAGGGGTTTAATAGTGTAGTGATGTTGGCGGTGGTGTCGGCGACATACGAGTTTTTGTATGTGGACGTGGGTATGAACGGCCGGATCTCGGATGGTGGTGCCATTGCGCACACGGAGTTCTACTGGCGTCTCCAAAGTGGCAGTCTGTGCTTGCCACCTCCAGAGGAGAATTCTGAAGGACTCCCCTTCGTCTTTGTCACAGATGAAGCGTTTGCGTTGACTCCCCATCTGATGAGGCCCTTCCCCATGAGGACCCTCACCCCAGACCAGAGGGTCTTCAATTACAGGCTGTCGAGAGCCCGCAGAGTGGTGGAGAACACCTTCGGGATCCTGGCCAGCCGCTTCCGCCTGTTTTTGACGGCTATTAACTTGGCGGAATACAAACTGAACCACATAGTTCTTGCCTGTTGCATATTGCACAACTTTTTGAAAAGACACAACAGCAACTATGTGGTGACCATTGGCCCAGATGTGGAGGGCCCTTCCAATGCCGACCTCACAGCCCTTCAAGCGGCACGTCCAGGCTTGCCCCCTCTAAATGCCTGCGAGGTCCGCGAGCAATATATGGAGTACTTTGTGGGTAGGGGGGCCATTGCTCTGCCTGACGATGTGTGAGAGGCATTTTTAAATAAATATATTTTTTAACCAAACCTATGATTTCTTGTCATTTCCATATTCTAGCTTATTTGAGATATACATTTTTGCCCTTTAGCTTCAACAGTGGGAATGCACTTTCTGGGCAAAAGGAGGTAACAGTCTCTTCTTCCCAAAAAGATTCTTCTCATGTTGTGTGTTTGATACCTAATCTTTTGTGTAGAGAAGGTTTGTAGTGCATAACTGACACCCAAAATACTCCTTTTCATCACCATGTCAGACATGTGTGTATTCCCAAAAATGGTGTGCTACGTGTTATCGTACAAAGCACTGTGGGTGTCATTTACATAAGTCAAATCCACTATGCTCTACAAGTGCAGTGCAAAAGTGCCCTGGAAAAGAAACTTGCAGTGCAAACTGGAATTGCCTTTAGTAAATAACACCCATTGTCCCCCAAATCCTTTACATTTGACATACATAATGCTTTTGTGTTTTTAAATAAGGAAGCCACCCATTTAGAAAATTAAAAAAGTTTACTTGTAACACATTCACAAGTGCGTTTACAAACTTCTTGGCAAAACTGACAAGATCTTGGTTCTTTACAACATTGTTTACAAACATTCCGCATTTGTTAAAACCAGGCATGGAGCAAAACAGAACATAGGAACTAGGAAAGTTCAACTTTCTAAAGTGAAGACAAGATCAGACATGACTATATGTTCAAAGTGTGTTTGATCTTGCCTTCATCACATGGGGGGTCACCCCTGGAAACTGGAAATTTAGAACATGCACACAATTTGGGTCTGAAAATGGACATTAGATGGTAAAACACATGCCTAGAATCTTCAAAAGTGCCATTTTCCATCATGGGGATGAATGGACGTTTTTTGGGGGTGCAACCCCTTCACCACAACCACTTTAGTAGTTCGTAAAGTGGTTGCACCCCCAAAAAAACGTTGTCATTCATCCACCATGATGGGAGCTAGCACATGTGGACACAATGTGTGCATGTTCCAAATTTCACACAGTTCTTAAGTTGCAAATGTGTTCAGAAACAGCCACAAATGTGTGTTAATTACTTGGTGCGTTTTCAGATTTTTCCAAAAACATCAATGATGTTCTTCAATTTTTGTTGAACATCATTGATGTTTTGCTTTATGTCATCTAGATCTCGATTGCAGACCATTATCTCCCCGATGAGTACGTGGGCACTTTCTGTGGTAAAGTGCGATTCTTCTTCCACAACATCCACGGCACCTAAAAACAACCAAAAAAAACAAAAATGTGTCTTGGAAATGAGGCAGGCATACATTGATTAGCTTACCAGTAGCTGTGTTCTCCCACACTCACCTGTTGTGGTGACAAGTTCTCCAATTTCTATGATCTCTCCTTCCTCCTCCTCTGCTTCTGGTCTTTCCCCTTCTTTGGGAGGTGTGGGTTTTGTGGTTTCCTCAGACGTCCCGAGTTTTCGCTCCCCTATGAGAATGTACAAAAGGAAGATTTAGCACCACAATCTATTGAGGGCAGAAATAGGAAATGTCAAACATTGCTTGAAAGTGAGGGACAATATTTTTGGTTGGCCAGTTACAAATGACAACAACATGAATGTAGTCACTTTGTAAAGGTGCTAAACTTACTAGCTTTTTGGTAGAAGTTTGTCTGATGGAGACCCCCCTCTAGTATCCACTGGAGCACATGTGTGGAAAAGCATAATAAAAAGGGGGTTTGGGTGTCCCAGCACTAGTGCTCTAGAGTCGAGATGGGTAAACAGCTACTGGGTGACCTCTCCTTTACATTGAATAAATTGGCTTTACTTTCTTGATGACATCTCTAGTGAGAACAAACTTCCTTTCACTAAAAAATTCCCCAAAACTCGTATTATAAGTGGCCGAACGATCGAGGTTGAGTACGATCGAATGGACACACACGAACATGACAGTGGCAGAAAGATCGAGGTTGAGTACGATCGAATGCACAGACGAACATGAAAGTGGCCATTTTCTAATGTACAACTTTGCAAAAATCCAAACACATGGAGCAGTATGCAAGCAAGAAATCAAACACAAAACACAACTACTTACTTTTTTGAAGAACTCGCTTGATCTTTCTGTACTGATAGGGCTCCCTCAGTTTCAGGTCTGACCAGCGTTTCCTCAGTTGCTCCTTGGATCGTTGTACCCCAAAATGATTGTACAGCCTCCTCACAACTTTAGACATGATCTTGGCCTTTCGGACATTGGGGTTGAGGTAAGGCCCATACTTCCCATCATAGTCGCTCCTCTTTAATATGTCCACCATCTCCAACATTTCTCCAAATGACATATTGGAGGCCTTGAATTTCAGGCTCCGGGATCGGGACGTTTCTGCCTCCGGCCTTTCCTCGTCCTCCTCCTCGTTGGTGGGATATTTGGGGCGCACCTGCTGTGTCCCCGCCATGTGCTCTCCCCACTGCGCCGTAAAGAGAAGGGGTGGGGAATAGCCGAGAAAGATCGTCAGGGGCGGGCGGAGTTTGACGCATGCGCACTGTATATAAAACGTCACACGCCTGTGTCGAGGGGAGAGAAAGCTCACGCACGAGACGATCGCTAGAACGAAGGTACAATTCGAGCTTGGTACATTACTAGCCTAGACTGATTAGACCTTGAGGCTTATTTATGGAGAAGATTAGGAGAGTTTAGCCTGACATTATTTATAGTGTTTTGTGTGGTGTTGTGTCTTGCAGAGATTATGGACGGCTTCAACCATGTGAGTTTTCTCACCCTCTTCATTGATAAATATAGGGAAATGCCCCTATTATGGCAGGCGAAACACCGAGATTACAGCAACAGACCAAAGAGGTACGCAGCCATGAAGAAACTTGTGGAATTTGTAAAGCCAAGGTTCCCCACGGCACGGTTAAGACTAAAAATTGGCAGCCTGATGAGTACCTATTTCAGGGAGCACAATAAGGTCCTGAAGTCCCAAACATCTGGAGCTGGAGCAGCACAGGTCTATGTCCCCACGCTCTGGTACTATGAGAGGCTCCACTTTCTCAAAGACCAGGCTAATGTCAGTAAGTCACTCTCGACTCTTCCTTGCACGCGTCCTTCCATGCACGCCACCCCTGATGAGGCTTCCGAGGAGCAACCTGGGCCTTTCAGTCTGGAAGAGGTAGAGGAGCCCAGCTTGTGGCAGGTATAGTAGTTTTGTAACCATTTTTGGGAATAATGAATGATGTTCACTTAATTCAGGATCCACAATTGCTTAGTTCCTAACGTGATTGACATATCAACTGACAGTAGTGTTGCAGACATTTGGGGCAAGAATATAAACTGCTGGGCTGAGAATTGTATGGTTTTCTATTTGTAAACATTTTGCAACAGTCACTAGATGAAAATTGTGTGTGTTTGATGAACAAATAACTCAAACTATGTCCCTTTTTCATACACAGGAAGACCTCAGCCAGGAGGTGGCTGTGGAATATGGCAGTCAGGAGGAGGCAGGGGTTAGTGGCAGCCAAGAGGTGGGTAGTGGCAGCCAACAGGGGGGTAGGCGTAGGAGCCTGACTGTCTCCCAAGTCCCTCCCCACCGCCTTCCCTACAGAAGGGCGAGAAGGGTGGGGGAGGTGGGAGAGTCAGCGCTCCAGCTGATCAGAGATGCTTCAGCCTCCCTATATGCCACACCCACCTACGAGGAGGCCTTTGGCTCCTTGGTTGCCACTAAAATGAAGGTTATGGAGGTGGGGCAACGCAGCATGTGTGAGGGGGTCATCCTCAAGGTCCTAAATAAGGGTATGGCTGGGGGGATGACCCCACTCACACATGTTTGCGATAGTGACCATGCTCCGCCTCCTCCTCCTCCTTCTGCCACCCCACCAGCACCGCAGCCACAGCGTGCAAGGAAGCGTACAAGGAAGACAAGAGAGTGACGACCTGGATTCAGTCTGGTCTGAGAGAAAATGGAGCCTCTCGTAGTACCAGAGTCTGGGGACCTAGATGGCATCTACTGCAGTTCCGGATGTTTTGGACTTCAGGACCAGATAGCACTCCCTTATTATTTAGATAGGTACTCCTCAGGCCCCCAATTTTAGACGCTTCAAAAATGATGTTTGCCGTGGGGGTCCAAGGCTTTGCAAATTCCCCAAGTTTCTCCATCGCTGCGTTCCTCTTTGGTTTGTTGCTGAGACCTAAATAAAGGTATTTTTGATGTGTTTTACTTTTCTACAATGACAGTTTATTTGTGAGTAGGCAGGTACATTTCACAAATAATAAAGTCCAATTAACAAGGGGCACCAACAACAAACAAACTCCTAGTAAATTTAAGCAACAAATAGAAATGTTAATAATGTTGTTTTGCTAAGTTGAGACACACAACCCCCCTCAAAAAAATAAATAAATTATCCTTAAAATATGTATTCCAAACAAAATACAAAAATGACAAATCATCCAAAAAATATAACAAAGATTCTTTTACGATCTGAGGAAAAATAAACATCTAGTCTAGAAATCCTGAAAACGAATAAAGAACTAAGTTTGGGAGAAGTGCGGGTGAATAGGAGCAGCTAAAACATGTCATTCTTATTGCAGTGTAAAGAAAAAGAGAATGCGCTGCATTAAAGACATTTTAACATTGCAGCGTGACGAATGTGCTTTGTCGATTAGGAAAGGTAGTTTTACCTGACCGAGCGCTTCCGTCACAGAATTTCTTCTGAGCATGCGTAGCACTTTGTCCGTCGGACTACGCTACACACGATCGGATTTGGTGTGATCGGACTTTGTTGTCAAAAAATCTATCCAGCAGGAGATAGAACTTTGTCCGTCGGACAATCCGATGGTGCCTACACACGGTCGGAATTTACGACAACATTGTCCGATAGGACAGGATCCATCGGAAAATCCGACCGTGTGTATGGGGCTTTAGTCCGTTCGAAAGTCCATTAGTTTTGAACGTGATGACGTAAACGTGACTAAAAAAGGAAGTTCAATATCCAGTAGCCAATAGCTGCCCTTGCGTCGTATTTGGTCCGTCGGACCAGTACACAGACGAACGGTTTTCCTGATTTAAGTCCGTCGGACTTGAGTCCGTCGGATAGATTTGAAACATGTTCTATTTCTAGGTCTGCCGGACTTTTTTCCCCGAAAACGAATGGACTAGACCACACACGATCGGATTGTCCAAGGGACTAATCCCGTCGGACTTAGTCTGCTAGAAAGTCGGCATTAGGGGATGAGGAAGAAATATTTTCCCCGCTGGAGTCAATTGGATCATGCTTCTTAGAGATTTTTGACCTTCCTCTGGTGGGTATGGGATTATGTATATGGAGGTTTTTTATTTATTTATTTATTTCTGTTGAACTAGATGTGCCTATGTCTTTTTTCTACCCGACTTTCTATGTACAGTGACTTGCAAAAGTATTCACCCCCTTGGCATTTTTCATGTTTTGTTGCCTCACAACCAGGAATTAACATGGATTGTTTGAGGATTTGCATCATTTAATTTGCAGAACATGCCCACAACTTTGAAGATGTTTTTTTTTTATTGTGAAGAAAACAATAAATAGGACAAAATAACAGAAAAAGTCAATGTGCATAACTATTCACCCCCCTAAAGTCAATACTTTCTAGAGCCACCTTTTGCGGCTTTCACAGCTCCAAGTCGCTTTGCATAAGTCTATATGAGCTTGCAACATCTTACCACTGGGATTTTGTTTTTTGCTGAAAGCAATGGCTTTTTTCTGCCCACTCTATGGAGCATACATTTTATTGTCGTCCTATGTACAGATACTCCAGCCTCTGCTGTGGAACTCTGCAGCTCCTCCAGGGTTACCTTAGGTCTCTGTGCTGCCTCTCTGATTAATGCCCTCCTTGCCCGGTCCATGGGTTTTGGTGTGCGGCCATCTCTTGGCAGGTTTGCTGTTGTGCCATGTTCTTTCCATTTGGTTATGATATATTTGATGGTGGGTGCTCCTAGGGATCATCAAAGATTTGGATATTTTTTTATAACCTAACCCTGACTTGTACTTCTCAATAACATTGTCCCTTACTTGTTTGAAGAGTTCCTTGGGCCTCATGGCAGTTTGGTTAGTAGACATGTGCACACTGAAATATTTTGTTTTGGAAATTCGTTTTTGTACGAAAAATACATTTATTTAGTTACTCCCGAAATTAGTTTTTATTTATTTAGTTTTTCATAAAAAATTGCATTCTTCCGAAAATCCAAATGAATTAAGGTCAAATCTGTCATTGAAGGCTTATGGTGTTCTTTTGAATGTTCAAAGAAGATTCAACGAAGCAGCTAAACTGTATGACTCTGTATAGTTTAGCTGCTCCGTCGAATCTTCTTAGAACTTTCGACAGACACCATAAGCCAAAGATTCAACGTTTGTATGTTTTTCGATGCTTTGTCGAATCTTTGTCGTTCATGTTGAATGTATATAGTTCAAACAGAAAATGGACTGTTATTAGTGATCACTGATCAGACAGGTAACAAGATAGGGTATATATAATCTATATAGAATCTCAATCTATAATATAGAATCTATAATAATAAATCCCCCCCCCCCCACAACACGGCAGCCTCTGAGGCTATCACAACACTAGCAACACTAGTATCACTATCAAGTTCACAACACTAACACAATAGCAGCAGATTATTATGAAAAAGTTAGGTTGAACTGTAGCTTGCTTCACTATTGTTCTGCTGCTGTGCTTATGCTTAATTGCTAAAAAATTCAGGTTCTCTGACAAACGAACCAGCTAAGATTGACTGTCTTCTGAAATGATTCAGTGAGTGTGTCTCTCTCTGCTAGCAATTGTAAGTGAAAGTAAGTTGGCTGTACGTGTGTACTTAATTCTAGCTATTTTACTGCTCCTCCGCTTTGGTTACAATCAGCCAATAACATTCATCATCACCATTATTTTTATTTTACTTCCCCCACCCAATTCCAGCAGCGTTCTTTTCTGTCTACGTCAAATCTTTTCTCTCTACGTCAAATCTTTTCTCTCTACGTCAAATCTTTTCTCTCTGTGTAGAATAATCTTGGTCTAATAGAATTAAGGTTAGGCACATTCGACCACAGGTTTGATGGACACAGATTGTTATTGTCAGCGTCGAATCTCCTATCTATATCGAACTGTTATCACAACGAAAACGAAAATAAAGCATTTGTTTATGTCGGATCTTTAGTTTTTCGGATTCTGCACTTTCGTTATCGTTTGTTAAAATGATAACGAAAATATCTGAAATTCGGACGAAAATGCATTCGGATGAAAACGAATGCACATGTCTATTGGTTAGTGGAGCCTCTTGCTTAGGTGTTTAAGCCTCCTGGGGCCTTTCAAAAATGTGTGTACAGTGGTGTGAAAAAGTGTTTGCCCCCTTCCTCATTTCCTGTTCCTTTGCATGTTTGTCACACTTAAGTGTTTCGGAACATCAAACCAATTTAAACAATAGTCAAGGACAACACAAGTAAACACAAAATGCAATTTGTAAATGAAGGTGTTTATTATTAAAGGTGAAAAAAAATCCAAACCATCATGGCCCTGTGTGAAAAAGTGATTGCCCCCTAAACCTAATAACTGGTTGGGCCACCCTTAGCAGCAACAACTGCAACCAAGCGTTTGCGATAACGTGCAATGAGGCTTTTACAGCGTCCTGGAGGAATTTTGGCCCACTCATCTTTGCAGAATTGTCCTAATTCAGTTACATTAGAGGGTTTTCGAGCATGAACGGCCTTTTTAAGGTCATACCACAACATTTCAATAGGATTCAGGTCTGGACTTTGGCTAGGCCACTCCAAAGTCTTCATTTTGTTTTTCTTCAGCCATTCGGTGGTGGACTTGCTGGTGTGTTTAGGATCATTGTCCTGCTGCAGAACCCAAGTTCGTTTCAGCTTGAGTACACGAACAGATGGTCGGACATTCTCCTTCAGGATCTCTTGGTAGACAGCAGAATTCATAGTTCCTTTTATCACGGCAAGTCTTCCAGGTCCTGAAGCAGCAAAACAGCCCCAGACCATCACACTACCACCACCATATTTTACTGTTGGTATAATGTTCTTTTTCTGAAATGCAGTGTTCCTTCTACGCCAGATATACTTGGACACACACCTTCCAAAGAGTTCCACTTTTGTCTCATCGGTCCACAGAATGTTGTCCCAAAAGTCTTGGGGATCATCAAGATGTGTTGTGGAGAATTTGAGACGAGCTTTGATGTTCTTTTTGCTCAGCAGTGGTTTTCTCCTTGGAACTCTGCCATGCAGGCCATTTTTGCCCAGTCTTTTCCTGATGGTGGAGGCATGAACGCTGACCTTAACTGAGGCAAGTGAGGCCTGCAGTTCCTTGGACGTTGTTGTGGGGTCTTTTGTGACCTCTTGGATGAGTCGTCGCTGCGCTCTTGGGGTAATTTTGGGCGGCAGGCCACTACTGGGAAGGTTCACCACTGTTCCATGTCTTCGCCATTTGTGGATAATGGCTCTCACTGTGGTTCGCTGGATTCCCAAAGCTTTGGAAATGGCTTTATAACCCTTTCCAGACTGATAGATCTCAATTACTTTCTTTCTCAATTGTTCCTGAATTTCTTTGGGTCTCGGCATGATGTGTAGCTTTTAAGGATCTTCTGGTGGACCTTACTGTGTCAAGCAGCTCCTATTTAAGTGATGCCTTGATTGTGAACAGGTGTGGCAATAATCAGGCCTGGGTGTGGCTAGAGAAATTGAACTCAGGTGTGGACAACCACAGTTATAGTATGTTTTAACAAGGGGGCAATCACTTTTTCACACAGGGCCATGATGGTTTGGATTTTTTTTCACCTTTAATAATAAACACCTTCATTTACAAATTGCATTTTGTGTTTACTTGTGTTGTCCTTGACTATTGTTTAAATTGGTTTGATGTTCCGAAACACTTAAGTGTGACAAACATGCAAAGGAACAGGAAATGAGGAAGGGGGCAAACACTTTTTTCACACCACTGTATATGTAATGACAGATCATGTGACACCTAGATTGCACATGGGTGGACATCATTTCACTAATTATGTGACTTCTGAAGGTAATTGGTTGCACTAGAGCTTTTATGGGCTTCATAACAAAAGAGGTGAATACATACGCATATGTCAATTATCAGTTTTTTTATTTCTGAAAAAAACATTGAACTAAAGGCTGTAATGTAACAAAATAGGTAAAAAAGCCAAGGGGGTGAATACTTTTGCAAGGCACTCTATGGGATAAGCTGGATGACCTTGAGAATCACTCAAGAAGAAATAATGTGCACATTATAGGTTTGCCAGAGTCAGTCTCCAATGCCCAGCTCACAAATCTTTGCGCTAAAATCATCCCTGAGCAACTGGGTCTTCGCATTCCCTGTACTATCAAGCGTACTCATCGCATTGGTCAGTATACAGAAAATCACACCAAACCTCGCCTTGTCATTGTCAGATATCTCAACTATGCTGCCAAAAATTCCATAATGCAGAAATTTCACCATTCAAGTTCTCTATCCATTGACAGCACAAACCTACTGCTCTTTGCAGACTACTCAATGGAAGTGATGAAACAACGTAAGGTGTTCTCTCCGATCTGCTCGGCACTATGCAACAATCAAGTTAAGTTCACCCTAGCCTATCTGGCAGTCTTGCATGTCCAATCACACACAGGAGAACATCTTATTTTTTCCTCCCTGGACAATGCAGAATGCTACATAAACAGTATTTCCAGCATGGAAATGGAATACACCAAATCTACTGATGGCTCTTCTTCAAAATCCGCTAATGCCTCCTCTGCTGTACCTAGACAACAACGCAGTCCAAATAAGCCTCCATACAAACGTAATCGCTTTGCTCCCCAGGATGAATGCTCCAGAAATCGCTGAATGACCCCTGGAACTCTCTATTATTGGAATCACGCAGGAGATGGGAAGTATTACCCTTTTCACTTTTCCCCCTTTGAACTCCCTGTTACATTTTGTGGGCTAAACCGTTGCACTATTCGTCTTTTCTTGTTAGTTACACATTTGTTTTACCACTAATGCCCAATGCTAAACATATGTATGGTCAACTTTAAGCTCAATGTAGCTAGCCAGCTCCTTGCTTCCTCTATGGGTTGATCCCTGAGCCACATTCTTTAGCCACTACAGACATAGCTATCACTAATATTTACACTCCTAACTCACCTGATACTCTCTTTTTTCAAGACATGGTATAATGGGTACTGAGTGCCCCTGAGGCTCTTCACTTGGTAGAAGGCGACTTCAACTCTGTTATGTCCACATCGGAGGACCGCACCAGTGATCGAACCCGCAAGTCACAAAGATTTACTTCCCCAACTACTGACTGTACCCTGTTAGCCCAGTCCATCGCTTCCATGCGTTTTGTAGACTTATGGCATCTAGCCCAACGGATCAAGATTATACCTTTTTCTCGCCCCCCCCCCCCTCAAATTCTTTTTTACGCATCGACTACTTTTTTGTCTCTCCTGCATTAATAATGGCACTACACGGCATGAAAAACAGCGATGCAAGAATTTCAAATCACAGCCCTATCGCTATACACTTGGCAAATGCCAAACCCTCATGTACCTCACCCACATGGCGCTTTTCTTCCTATCTGGCAGACAACGAGGACTTCTGCCACATGCTATATGAAGCATGGGCAGAATACACTTCAACAAATGGGGCACTCCTTACCGACCCAAACCTCTTCTGGGAAGCAAGCAAAGACTTCCTGAGGGGGGAAATTATATCATATACTACTCAATTTAAAAGATACTCTAGACAACAATACATGCAGGCCAGTGAAGCTCTATGCTCAGCGCACAAAAAAACTAATGCTAAACCGCACCCCCCAGTAACATACAAACATGGCGATGGGGTAAATTAAATTTTGACGTATGAGCAGAGCAGCAAGAAGCCGCTAAAACAATTTACTCTACTTTACATTTTCGCAGGTTTGGTAACAAGGCGGGCAAACTATTGGCTAAGCTATGCTCAGGGCCAAAACATGGCGGGTTCCCTAGTTACCTCAACTGTGGAAATTAGTAAACTACCTGCAGTCCCCTAAACACACCAGCTTAAGTACTGCATGGCACCTTTTAGCATGACTCTGGGAATTGCTCTTTGAGCGCTTAGGGGTACCTGATGTTCATAGGACAATTCTGCAGAGTAGGTAGTGGAGGAGGAGGAGGGAGTAGAGCTCACAGGTCTGGCATCATCGCCACCAGCTGTATGGAGACATGGGGGCACAACAAGCTGCAGCACCGAGCCCTGTCCTGCATCCTTTCGAGTTGCAAGCAGCGTTACCCAGTGTGCTGTGAACTAAATATATCGTCCCTGCCCATGCTTGCTGGACCACGTGTCAGCAGTAAGGAGATTTTATGGCTGACTGCCTTGCCCAATAATGCCAGAACATTCCCTCCCACGTGATGGTAGAGAGATGGAATGGCCTTACATGAACAGTAGTAGCGACTGGGAACCTGCCATTGTGGTTCAGCACATTGTACAAATTCATGGAAGGGGGCATAATCCACCAGGCTGAAAGGCAGAAGTTGGAGAGCCAACAGCTTTGACAAGCTTGCATTCAGACGTTTGGCATGTAGGTGGCAGGGACTGTATTTTTTTTCCCACTGCAGCAGATGGGGCAGTCTACAACTGGTGGTGTGCTGCTGGCAGATGTGCTGCTAGAACCTGTCAGTGAAGGCTGCTGAGAGGTAATGCAGGGGCAGACTGAAGTGGGTAAGGAGGAGGAGGGACAGATTTGTGTCCCTTTTGTGTGTCTTTTAGGTGCTCTTGCCAATGGGCTGAGTGATTGGACGTTAAATGCCTTGTTAAGCATGTGGTACCCAAATGGTTGTTGTTTTTGCCACATTTGATGTGCCTGAGACCCAGTTTGCAGATAGCAACAGTGTGATCTCCTGCAGATGTACCGAAAAGGGCCCAAACAGCTGAGCTTTGGGGAGTGGGCTGGGAGAAAACAGCTGCAGAATGTGATGGAATAGGGTGGCTGCTCTCTACTCTTTCTTGATGTCGGCCTTCTTGGGGTTGTGCCGCTTCACCTTCAGTTTCCTCCTCTGCTCTATCTGGCACCCAAGTTGCATCAGTTACTTCATCATCATCATCTCCATCTCCTCCATCTTCATCATTACCACTGGAGACAACTTGGCAATACGCTGTGGCTTGGGGAACATGAATGACAATTTGTCTACCAGTGTTCCTCCCTCTCTCTAGGCTCATGTTCCTGGCATCCCAAAACCTCAGAACCAACATCTGAATCCAGTAATGGCTGGGCATTATTAAGGAGCAAGTGGCTGACGCTGTGGTCAAATAATAGATGTGGACAAGAAGGCAGGTTTATCCACTCTGGCAACTGCAGGGGACTGCACACTTGTCTCTGCTTGCGTGGCAGAGGATAAGGAGGATGAGGAAGGTTTAGTAAGCCAGTACAACACTTCCTGTGCTGTGGCTGGATTGCACGGGCAAACTCACTAAACAGAGGAAATGATCCCATGCCTGAGGACTGACCACCGCATCCACCTTTGCCTGTGGACACATTTGTTGCTGGGCCCCTTACAGTGCCAAGGGAACGTCTTCCTCTTCTTGTTGTTCTCCCAGACATTATTGGGAGGGAGGGGGCAGTGCTTATAAGCAAATGTAAATAAGAAGTTGAAATCTGTATGTAGATGCACTTTAACCAATGTAAAGAGGTGTTTGGTGTACTTTAATTTGACTATAGTTACTTAGTAGGTGAGGTTGAAAAAAGACACAAGTCCAACCTATGTGTGTGATTATATGTCAGTATTACATTGTATATCCCTGTATGTTGCGGCTTATCTAATAGTTTCTTGAAACTATTAATGCCCAACGCTGAGACCACCGCTTGTGGAAGGGAATTCCACATCCTTGCCGCTCGTAGTTTAAGGTTAAACCTCTTTTCTTCTAATTTTAATGAGTGGCCACAAATCTTGTTAAACTCCCTTTTGCGAAAAAGTTTTATCCCTATTGTGGGGTCACCAGTATGGTATTTGTATATTGAAATCATATCCCCTCTCAAGCATCTCTTCTCCAGAGAGAATAAATTCAGTGCTCGCAACCTTTTCTCATAACTAATATCCTCCAGACCCTTTATTAGCTTTGTTGCCCTTCTTTGTACTCGCTCCATTTCCAGTACATCCTTCCTGAGGACTGGTGCCCAGAACTGGACAGCATACTCCAGGTGCGGCCGAACCAGAGTCTTGTAGAGCGGGAGAATTATTGTTTTATCTCTGGAGTCGATCCCCTTTTTAATGCATGCCAATATTTTGTTATTGTTTTGTAATAGTTTGCTTTGTTAGCAGCAGCTTGACATTGCATGCCATTACTGAGCCTATCATCTACTAGGACCCCAAGGTCCTTTTCCATCCTAGATTCCCCCAGAGGTTCTACCCCCAGTGTATAGATTGCATTTATATTTTTGCCACCCAAATGCATTATTTTACATTTTTCTACATTGAACCTCATTTGCCATGTAGTTGCCCACCCCATTAATTTGTTCAGATCTTTTTGCAAGGTTTCCACATCCTGCAGAGAAGTTACTGCCCTGCTTAGCTTAGTATCGTCCGCAAATACAGAGATTGAACTGTTTACCCCATCCTCCAGGACATTTATGAACAAATTTAATAGGATTGGTCCCAGCACAGAACCCTGGAGGACCCCAGTACCCACCCCTGACCATTCCGAATACTCCCCATTTATCACCACCCTCTGAACTCATCCTTGTAGCCAGTTTTCAATCCATGTACTCACCCTATGGTCCATGCCAACGGACCTTATTTTGTACAGTAAACTTTTATGGGGAACTGTGTCAAATGCTTTTGCAAAATCCAGATACACCACGTCTACGGGCCTTCCTTTATCTAGCTGGCAACTCACCTCCTCATAGAAGGTTAGTAGATTGGTTTGGCAAGAACGATTCTTCATGAATCCATGCTGATTACTGCTAATGATACCGTTCTCATTACTAAAATCTTGTATGTAGTCCCTTATCATCCCCTCCAAGAGTTTACATACTATTGATGTTAGGCTAACTGGTCTGTCATTCCCAGGGATGTATTTTGGGCCCTTTTTAAATATTGGTTCTACATTGGCATTTCTCAAATCAGCTGGTACCATTCCAGTCAGTAGACTGTCAGTAAAAATTAGGAACAATGGTCTTGCAATTACTTGACCGAGTTCCCTAAGTACCCTCGGGTGCAAGCCATCTGGTCCCGGTGATTTATTAATGTTAAGTTTCCCAAGTCTAATTTTAATTCTGTCCTCTGTTAACCGTCAAGGTGCTTCCTGTGATGTGTCATGAGGATAAACCCTGCAGTTTTGATTACTGAAGCCCCCCGATTCCCTCGTGAAGACTGAGGAGAAGAATAAATTCAATACCTTCGCCATCTCCCCATCCTTTGTAACCAGATGTCCTTCCTCATTCTTTATGTGGCCAATATGGTCTGTACTCCCTTTTTTACTGTTTATGTACTTAAAGAATTTCTTGGGATTTTTTTTGCTCTCCTCCGCTATGTGTCTTTCATGTTCTATCTTAGCCGTCCTTATTGCACCCTTACATTTCTTGTTGCATTCTTTATAAGCCATCCAGGACGTTTGTTTGTTTTGTTTGCATTGGCTAATGCCCTTATTTAATATGCTCTTAAAGCAAACCCATCTCTCCCCGCGTTCTTTGTTCCTAATATTTTATCCCAATTTATGCCTTCTAGTAAGGTTTGTAGTTTAGGGAAGTTGACTCTTTTGAAATTCAGTGTCTTTGTATTCCCTTTATGTTTCCTATTTGTGTGATTTATACGGAAGCGAATTGACCTGTGATCGCTGTTCCCTAAATTGCCCCATATTTTTATATCAGGTCTGTATTGTTGGTAATCCGTTAATCCATATAGATAAATACTAAAGCGCTGATAAAATTTAAAAACCAGAACAACCCAAATAAATATTATTAAGATAACCAAATGATAAGCTGCAACCAATAATAAGTGCTCCCACACTTTAAAATTCATAAAATATAGTGTACAATAAATCAACCTAAAAATATTAGTAGACCTAATAGCATAAATAAATATAATTTAAATAAAACAACCTAAAAATATTAGTAGACCTATATAGCTATATATCCAGTTTGTCAGTAAATAAAATAAAAATTGTATATAACAATGTGCTTGCTTGCAATAAATAGCATAAAAATATCCAGTGTCAGTAAATAAATAAAAATTGCAATGTGCTTGCTTGCAATAAATAGCATAAATATCCAGTGTCAAATATAAAAATAAAACTTATATATAAAAAATATATATATAAAAGTGCAATGTGCTTAATTGCAAATGCCTTGTGCAATTAATTGGTGATGGAAAAAATGTATATAATATCCAAATATGTGTTCAAAAATTATGTGTAAGACTCAGGAGGGTAAAACCACCCTTCAACCATGTGTGAACAAGTGTATATAATGAACCAGTGTGTTGATTAACTAAATTGATGTGTTGATTCAATTATGTGCTGCTGAGTCCACCGGCCAATCTATCCCTGGTTGATTGGTTCAGATGTATTTAGTTTGGGACAATGGCAAAAAACAATTTCTCCTAAATGAATCCACTAGCAAAAAAAAAAAAAATATATATATATATATATATATATATATATATATATATATAATGTATATTGTGTGTTCTATAAAGATTTTCTGCAAGTGGATGTTGTATTAAATCCTCAGATAATTCTGTCCTTATAATAAAACCAATCGCATGCATATAGAATATAGGCATATAAAATTATTATAATAAATAGAGATCAACTTCCCTTTTCCTCAAGTGCGTTGGGAAAATTCATATGCCGTGAGCACTTCTATTTGCAAGATTTCTCAGTAGTTTTTCTTTCTCCGTTTTTTACATAGAATAAAAAATAAACAAACATGCCATTGTGCAGCGCTGTGTGTACAATCTAAAGTGAATTGAATTAGCACTAGGGATGAGCCGAACACCCCCGGGTTCGGTTCGCACCAGAACCTGCGAACGGACCGAAAGTTTGCGCAAACGTTAGAACCCTATTAGTTACAATGGACGCGAACGTTCAAAATCTAAAGTGTTAATTATAACGGCCAATATGCATGTTATTGTCATAAAACAGGTTTGGGGACCCGGGTCCTGCCCCAGGGGACATGTATCAATGCAAAAAGAAGTTTTAAAAATGGACGTTTTTTCGGAAGCAGTCATTTTAATGATGCATAAAGTGAAAAAAAAGTGAAATATTCCTTTAAATATGGTACCTGGGGGGTGTCTAAAGTATGCCTGTGAAGTGGCATGTGTTTCCAGTGTTTAGAACTGTCCCTGCACAAAATGACATTTGTAAAGGAAAAAAAAGAAGCCATTTAAAACTGCTTGCGGCTTTAATGTCATGTCTTGTCCTGGCAATATGGATGAAAATATTTGAGAAAAATGGCATGGCTACCCCATTAAGGGGAACCCCGCACCCAAAATAAAACCCTATACCTACAACCCTATATACTCTGAACAGCAGTATACAGGCGGTGCAAACAAGACAGGCACTGTAGGTTTGTTCTTAAGTAGAATCTGTTTGTAATTTTGAACAGGCAATTTTTTAAGTGTAGCTCCATCCAAAAAAATCTATTTTTAAGCTTTTTGGAGAACATAGGGAAGGGTTATCACCCCTGTAACATTTGTTTTGCTGTCTGTGCACCTGTTCAGAACATTTCACCTCACTTTCCGTCCCAATGACAAATGTGTTTTTTATTGAAACAAGGATTGGTGATAAAGCATCAGTAGAGAGGAGATACCTTTTCCCCAAATTAAATCTAACAGGATAGAATTTCCCTTCCTAGGGGTAGATTTCCTCTCACTTCCTGTTTTCTCCTTCCGTTTGCAAGTAGGAGTCGTTTCTAAGTTGGATGTTTGAAAGTAGGAGCCTGCCGTATATGCTCTGCAGAAATTTGCCCCATTAGATGTTGGTGTTGCCACAACACTGTAAGCCCTCACAGCTACTCTTGGTGGGCACAGAAAGGGGCCCTGCTGTGAATTATTAGATCAAGAATTGTAATTGCATGCACCTGTTGAACAGGGGCAGAAAAATTGGGCCTTTGGTGGTGGTGGTGGATGGTGTTGCCACAACACTGTAAGCACAGTTACTCTTGGTGGGCACAGGAATGGGCCCTGCTGTGAATTATTAGATCAAGATTTGTAATTACACACCACTGTTACACAGGGGCTGAAAAATTGTGCAACACTGCAACACTGCCCTCACAGATACTGTACTTGGAGCACAGCAATCAGACCTGTTGCAAAGCATTGCATAAAAAATTGTAATTACACTCCCCTGTTAAACAGGGGCTGCAAAATTGGGCCTTAGGCACTGGTGCTGGTGCCACAACACTGCAACCCATCACAGATACTGTACTTGGAGCACAGCAATGAGACCTGTTGCAAAGCATTGCGGAAATAATTGTAATTACACGCCCCTGTTAAACAGGGGCTGAAAAATTGGGCCTTAGGCACTGGTGCTGGTGCCACAACACTGCAACCCCTCACAGATACTGTACTTGGAGCACAGCAATGAGACCTGTTGCAAAGCATTGCATAAAACATTGTTATTACACGCCCCTGTTAAACAGGGGCTGAAAAATTGTGCCTTAGCCACTGGTGGTGGCACCCAGAAACAAAAATGTTCTTCCAAGCTATCATCAGGATCATTGAGGAGGAAGAGGATAGTCAGTGAACATAACAGGACAGTCACTCAGCATCAGCATAGGCAGTCTTGAAGGGATGTGACATTTCAAAATAAATTATTCTGTTATATCAGCTTCAGGTGCCTGGTAGCTGGTGGTGATCCAAGACTGATTAATCTTTATGAAGGTCAGTGGATCAACCGAGTCGGTGGACAGGCGCACCCTGTGATCGGAGACAAAGCCTCCAGCAGCACTGAATGTGCGTTCGGAAAGAACGCTGGATGCAGGACAGGCCAGTAGCTCAATTGCATACTGTGCAAGCTCTGGCCAGTGATCCATCCTCAAGACCCAGTAAGCCAGAGGATTTTCGGTGGGAAAGGTGTCCAAGTCTGACCTTGCCCCTAGGTATTCCTGCACCATGTATATCAGACGCTGGCGATGGTTGCTGGAACCGACCATACCTTAGGGCTGCGGACTAAAAAATTGTCTGAACGCATCGGTCAGACGTCCACCTTCCCCACCGCTCCTTCTGCTACTGACCGAAGCCTCAGCAACTCGTCGTCCAGGACCAGGAGTTTGTAACCTCCCAGTCTCTGGGAACGCGTTGCACAGACCTTTCTGCAAGGCCTCCCGGAGATGTCTCATCCTCTGCTCCCTCTGCGATGGCAAGATAAGGTCCGCAGCCTTACCCTTGTACTGTGGATCAAGGAGAGTGGCCAGCCAGTAATGGTCCCTCTCCTTGATCCGAAGAATAAGAGGATCCTTCCACAGGATTTGCAGGATCAGGGAGGCCATGCAACGTAGGTTAGCTGAGGCATTCAGTCCGAAGTCTTCTGGGTCACTGAGGACGACATGATCCGCAGCCACCTCCTCCCAGCCACGCACATCCACTGGTTTCTTGGGACTGTAAATCATCCCTAAAAGACTGCTGCTGCTGAGTGCCAGGCTCCACCTCCATGCTGACACAATCCTCCTCCTCCTCATCCTCTTCCTGTGTGATGGGTGGGAGAGAAGGAACACTGTCTGGATAAAGGGGGCCTTGAGAGGCAAGGAAGTCCTCCTCTTCCTGCCTCTGTTCTGCCTTAAGTGCCATGTCCATTATTCCACGCAGCGTATGCTCCAACAGGTGGACAAGAGGTACAGTGTCACTGATGCATGCACTGTCACTGCTCACCATCCTCGTGGCCTCCTCAAATGGTGACAGGACAGTGCATGCATCCCTGATCATGCTCCACTGGCGTGGGGAAAATCCGAGCTCCCCTGACCCTGTCCTGGTGCCGCAGTCGCACAGGTACTCATTGATGGCCCTCTGCTGCCTGTGCAGTCGCTGCAGCATGGCCAACGTTGAGTTCCACCTGGTGGGCATGTCACATATAATGCGGTTCTAGGGCAGGTTCCACTCCTTTTGCAGCTCAGCCAGCCGAGCACTGGCATTATATGATCGGCGAAAATGCACAAGACTTTCCTGGCCTGCCTTAGGACATCCTGTAAGCCTGGGTACCTGCCCAAGAACCGCTGCACCACCAGGTTAAGGACGTGAGCCCTACAGGGCACATGGGTCAGCTGTCCCTGTTGCAGGGCGGAGAGGAGGTTGGTGCCATTGTCACAAACCACCATTCCTGGCTTAAGCTGGCGTGGCGTCAACCACCTCTCAGCCTGCCCCTGCAGAGCTGACAGAACCTCTGCCCCAGTGTGGTTCCTGTCCCCCAAACACACCAGCGCAAGCACGGCATGGCATCTTTTTGCCTGCGTACTTGCGTAGCCCCTTGGATGTCTACGAAGCACCGCTGGTTCAGAGGACAGAGCACGCGAAGAGGCCATGGAGGAAGAAGAAGAGGAGGGGGTGGAGGAGAGAGGTGTGTCACAACCAGTAGTAGCATTTTGGAGGCGTGGTGGCGGAACAACCTCCAACACTACTGCACCTTGTCCTGCATCCTTCCCAGCTGCCAAAAGAGTGACCCAATGGGCCGTGAAAGACAGGTAACGTCCCTGTCCATGCCTGCTGGACCATGAGTCAGCGGTAATATGCAACTTCTTGCTGACCGCCCTGTCCAGCGAGGCCGAGACATTGCCTTCCACATGCCGGTAGAGAGCCGGAATCGCCTTCCGTGAGAAAAAGTGGCGTTTGGGAACCTGTCACTGAGGAACCGAACATTGAACAAACTCACGGAAGGGGGCAGAGTCTACTAACTGAAAAGGCAGCAGTTGAAGTGCTAGCAATTTAGCCAAGCTAGCATTCAACCGCAGGGCATGTGGATGGCTGGGAGTAAAATTCTTTCGAAGGTCCAGCAGCTTGGGCAGGAAAATTTGCCTGCTACTATCGGACGTCGGTGTACTGCTAGCAGAGTGCCCGCAAGTGCTTGGCTGTCACACACCTAATTCTACACCTTCATTCCTCTCAGTGCAGCTTTCAGAGAGGACTGAAGGTATAGTGGGGTTGGAGATCCCAGCTGATGAGGAGCAAGGAGAGGTCCGCTTTGTTCTTTGGTGTGGGTCTTTAAGGTGCGCTTGCCAACGAACTGCATGGCAGGTCAACAAATGTCTGGTCATGCTTGTGGTGCCCAAGTGGCTGATGTTTTGGCCACGCGAGATACGCTTGAGACATATGTTGCAAATAGCAGCGGTGCGATCTGATGCACTCGTCTCAAAAAAGGCCCACACCAAAAAACTTTTGTAATAACGTGCAGAGGCAGTGCCCTGCACAGGCGGAGCTCTGCGGTGTGATTCAGTTAGTGTGCTGGCCTCAAGCTGGCCCCCGGAGGGCATCCTGCCTCGTTGGAGATGTGCTGCCTCCTCCTCCTCTCTCCGTTCAGGCACCCACGTGGCGTCAGTGACCTCATCATCCCCTCCCTCTTCACCACTGGAGCAAACCTGGCAGTAAGTGCCTCAACATGTCCAGCTGCCGAAAATAAGGACAAGCGTGTCCCATGGCACGTGCTGATGACGATGCACCACGTCCACGACCAGCACTGTTGTCTCTAGACACAGAGCGTGCTTGCCCTGCTTTCTTGGCTTGGGACTGTCTGCCTCTCCTTGTTGGTCTTCCAGACTAGGGATGGGCCCGGTGCTCGATTCGAACCCACGTTCGAATCGAGCACCGGGCGTTCGATCGCTCGGCGAGCCCAGAACTATTTGGGCCGTTCGCATCACATTCGTGTGATGCGAGCAGCCCGCAATGCATTGCGGCCGGCGCAGTGCATTGCTGGCTGATGATTGGCCAAGCATGCACTGTGACCCCGCATTCTTGGCCAATCACAGCGCCGGAAACTAGGAGAGCAATAAATGGCTACAGGCAGAACGCCTGTAGCCAATTAAAGCTCAGGGGCTTTAGTACACGCCCCACCATATAAAAGGCTGCAACGCCGTCGGCCCAGGGCACATGTGTTCCGGCTTCTGGAAGAGCAGTCTGCTGATGATATTCTTCTTTGCTTGATTGCTATTCTTCTTCTTTGCTAAACTATTGCTAACTCCTGACCTGAGTCATTCAATTCATCATTACTGATCATTCATTGCTGCTGATTGCACAGAGTGTGATATTAGCTGCTGCTGGGGATTAGTCTGGTGTGTGCATGCTGTTAGTACAGCATTACAGTAGCACCAATCGCAGTGCTGTTAGAACAGCATTGCACCCCAACTTCTGTCCCAACCTTCTGTCCCATCCCAGGCAGGGATTTATAGGAGCCATACTGTGTTTGTGGCAGCACACATAGGACCTATATTTTCTTGTCAGCAGCACACATAGTACCTATAGTGTGTTTGTGTCAGCACCCATAGGACTTATAGTGTGTTTGTGACAGCACACATAGGACCTATATTTTCTTGTCAGCAGCACACATAGTACCTATAGTGTGTTTGTGTCAGCACCCATAGGACTTATAGTGTGTTTGTGGCAGCAGCACACATAGGACCTATATTTTCTTGTCAGCAGCACACATAGTACCTATAGTGTGTTTGTGTCAGCAACCATAGGACTTATAGTGTGTTTGTGGCAGCAGCACACATAGGACCTATATTTTCTTGTCAGCAGCACACATAGTACCTATAGTGTGCTTGTGTCAGCACCCATAGGACTTATAGTGTGTTTGTGGCAGCACACATAGGACCTATATTTTCTTGTCAGCAGCACACATAGTACCTATAGTGTGTTTGTGTCAGCACCCATAGGACTTATAGTGTGTTTGTGGCAGCACACATAGGACCTATATTTTCTTGTCAGCAGCACACATAGTACTTATAGTGTGTTTGTGTCAGCACCCATAGAACTTATAGTGTGTTTGTGGCAGCACACATAGGACCTATATTTTCTTGTCAGCAGCACACATAGTACCTATAGTGTGTTTGTGTCAGCACACATAGGACCTATATTTTCTTGTCAGCTTACCTATAGTGTGTTTGTTTGTGGCAGCACACATAGGACCTATATTTTCTTGTCAGCAGCACACATAGTACCTATAGTGTGTTTGTGTCAGCACCCATAGGATTATAGTGTGTTTGTGGCAGCACACATAGGTAGGGATGAGCCGAACACCCCCGGGTTCGGTTCGCACCAGAACCTTCGAACTGACCGAAAGTTTGCGCAAATTTTCGAACCCTATACGTTATAATGGACGCGAACGTTCGAAATCAAAAGTGCTAATTACAACGGCCAATATGCATGTTAATGTCATAAAACAGGTTTGGGGACCCGGGTCCTGCCCCAGGGGACATATATCAATGCAAAAAGAACTTTTAAAAACTAACATTTTTTCGGGAGCAGTCATTTTAATGATGCATAAAGTGAAAAAAAAAGTGAAATTTTCCTTTAAATATGGTACCTGGGGGGTGTCTAAAGTATTCCTGTGAAGTGGCATGTGTTTCCCGTGTTTAGAACTGTCCTTGCACAAAATGACATTTGTAAAGGAAAAAAAGAAGCCATTTAAAACCACTTGCGGCTTTAATGTCATGTCTTGTCCTGGCCGCCATATGGCTGAAAATCCTTGAGAAAAATGGCATGGCTACCCCATCCCCCCCCCCCCCACCCCAGCCCCTTTGGGTCTTGTATGGATATTAAGGGGGACCCCGCACCCAAAATAAAACCCTATACCTACAACCCTATATACTCTGAACAGCAGTATATAGGTGGTGCAAACAAGACACGGACTGTAGGTTTGTTCTTAAGTAGAATCTGATTATGAAGTGTAGCTCCATCCCAAAAAAATCTATTTTTAAGCTTTTTGGAGAACATAGGGAGGGGTTATCACCCCTGTAACATTTGCTGTCTTTGCACATCTGTTCAGAACATGTCACCTCACTTTCCGTCCCAATGACAAATGTTTTTTGAAAAGTCGGGTTTTAATTGAAACAAGGATTGGTGATAAAGCATCAGTAGAGAGGAGATACCCTTTTCCCAAATTAAATCTAACATGATAGAATTTCCCTTCCTAGGGGTAGATTTCCTCTCACTTCCTGTTTTCTCTTTCCGTTTGCAAGTAGGAGTCGTTTGTAAGTTGGATGTTTGAAAGTAGGGGCCTGCCGTATATACTCTGCAGAAATTTGCCCTATTAGATGTTGGTGTAGCCACAAGACTGGTGGGCACAGGAATGGGCCCTGCTGTGAGTTAATAGATCAAGATTTGTACTTGCATGCACCTGTTGAACCGGGCAGAAAAATTGTGGTGGTGGTGGTGGGTGGACGGTGTTGCCACAAGACTGTAAGCCCTCACAGTTACTCTTGGTGGGCGCAGGAATGGGCCCTGCTGTGAGTTATTAGATCAAGATTTGTAATTGCATGCACCTGTTGAACAGGGCAGAAAAATTGGGCCTTTGGTGGTGGTGGTGGTGGTGGTGGACGGTGTTGCCACAAGACTGTAAGCCCTCACAGTTACTCTTGGTGGGCGCAGGAATGGGCCCTGCTGTGAGTTATTAGATCAAGATTTGTAATTGCATGCACCTGTTGAACAGGGCAGAAAAATTGGGCCTTTGGGGGTGGTGGTGGACGGTGTTGCCACAAGACTGTAGGCCCTCATAGTTACTCTTGGTGGGCGCAGGAATGGGCCCTGCTGTGAACTATTAGATCAAGATTTGTAATTACACGCCCCTGTTAAACAGGGGCTGAAAAATTGTGCCTTAGGCATTGGTGCTGGTGCCACAACACTGCAACCCCTCACAGATACTGTACTCTTAGCACAGCAATGAGACCTGTTGCAAAGCATTGCCTAAAAATTGTAATTACACGCCCCAATAGGGGCTGAAAAATTGTGCCTTAGGCACTGGTGCTGGTGCCACAACACTGCAACCCCTCACAGATACTGTACTTGGAGCACAGCAGTCACACCTGTTGCGAAGCATCTTTTTTAAAAAATTGTAATTACACGCCCCTGTTAAACAGGGGCTGAAAAATTGTGCCTTAGGCATTGGTGCTGGTGCCACAACACTGCAACCCCTCACAGACACTGTACTCTTAGCACAGCAATGAGACCTGTTGCAAAGCATTGCCTAAAAATTGTAATTACACGCCCCAACAGGGGCTGAAAAATTGTGCCTTAGGCACTGGTGCTGGTGCCACAACACTGCAACCCCTCACAGATACTGTACTTGGAGCACAGCAGTCACACGTGTTGCGAAGCATTTTTTTTAAAAAATTTAATTACACGCCCCTGTTAAACAGGGGCTGAAAAATTGTGCCTTAGGCATTGGTGCTGGTGCCACAACACTGCAACCCCTCACAGATACTGTACTCTTAGCACAGCAATGAGACCTGTTGCAAAGCATTGCCTAAAAATTGTAATTACACGCCCCAACAGGGGCTGAAAAATTGTGCCATAGGCACTGGTGCTGGTGCCACAACACTGCAACCCCTCACAGATACTGTACTTGGAGCACAGCAGTCACACGTGTTGCGAAGCATTTTTTTAAAAAAAATTGTAAGTACACGCCCCTGTTATACAGGGGCTGAAAAATTGTGCCTTAGGCACTGGTGTGGTGGCATGGATCATTGAGGAGGAGGAAGAGGATAGTCAGTGAACATAACAGGACAGTCACTCAGCATCAGCATAGGCAGTCTTGAAGGGATGTGACATTATAAATTATTCCGTTATATCCGCTTCAGGTGCCTGGTAGCTGGTGGTGATCCAAGACTGATTCATTTTGATGAAGGTCAGTCGATCCACCGAGTCGGTGGACAGGCGCCCCCTATGATCGGTGACAAATCCTCCAGCAGCACTGAATGTGCGTTCGGAAAGAACGCTGGAGGCAGGACAGGCCAGTAGCTCAATTGCATACTGTGCAAGCTCTGGCCAGTGATCCACCCTCAGGACCCAGTAAGCCAGAGGATTTTCGGTGGGAAAGGTGTCCAAGTCTGACCTTGCCCCAAGGTATTCCTGCACCATGTATATCAGACGCTGGCGATGGTTGCTGGAACCGATCATACCTTGGGGCTGCGGACTAAAAAATTGTCTGAACGCATCGGTCAGACGTCCACCTTCCCCACCGCTCCTTCTGCTACTGACCGAAGCCTCAGCAACTCGTCGTCCAGGACCAGGAGTTTGTAACCTCCCAGTTTCTGGGAACGCGTTGCACAGACCTTTCTGCAAGGCCTCCCTGAGATGTCTCATCCTCTGCTCCCTCTGCGACGGCAAGATAAGGTCCGCAACCTTACCCTTGTACCGTGGATCAAGGAGAGTGGCCAGCCAGTAATGGTCCCTCTCCTTGATCCGAAGAACACGAGGATCCTTCCGCAGGCTTTGCAGGATCAGGGAGGCCATGCAGCGTAGGTTAGCTGAGGAATTCGGTCCGGAGTCTTCTGGGTCACTGAGGATGACATGATCGCCAGCCACCTCCTCCCAGCCACGTACAAGTCCACTGGTTTGTTGGGACTGTACATCATCCCTAAAATACTGCTGCTGCTGATGCTGAGTGCCAGGCTCCACCTCCATTCTCACACAATCCTCCTCCTCCTCCTCCTCCTCATCCTCGTCCTCTTCCTGTGTGATGGGTGGGACAGAAGGAACACTGTCCGGATAAAGGGGGCCTTGAGAGGCAAGGAAGTCCTCCTCTTCCTGCCTCTGTTCTGCCTCAAGTGCCCTGTCCATTATCCCACGCAGCGTATGCTCCAACAGGTGGACAAGAGGTACAGTGTCACTGATGCATGCACTGTCACTGCTCACCATCCTCGTGGCCTCCTCAAATGGTGAGAGGACAGTGCATGCATCCCTGATCATGCTCCACTGACGTGGGGAAAAAAAGCCAAGCTCCCCTGACCCTGTCCTGGTGCCGTAGTCGCAAAGGTACTCATTGATGGCCCTCTGCTGCGTGTGCAGTCGCTGCAGCATGTTGAGTTCCACCTGGTGGGCATGTCATATTAGGCGGTTCTTGGGAAGGTTCAGCTCCTTTTGCAGCTCAGTCAGCCGAGCACTGGCATTATAAGATCGGCGGAAATGCACACAGACTTTCCTGGCCTGCCTCAGGACATCCTGTAAGCCTGGGAACCTGCCCAAGAACCGCTGCACCACCAGGTTGAGGACGTGAGCCATACAGGGCACATGGGTGAGCTGCCCCTGTCGCAGGGCGGAGAGGAGGTTGGGGCCATTGTCAGAAACGACCATTCCTGGCTTAAGCTGGCGTGGCGTCAACCACCTCTCGGCCTGCCCCTGCAGAGCTGCCAGAACCTCTGGCCCAGTGTGGCTCCTGTCCCCCAAACACACCAGCGCAAGCACGGCATGGCATCTTTTTGCCTGCGTACTTGCGTAGCCCCTTGTACGCCTACGGAGCACCGCTGGTTCCGAGGACAGAGCACTGGAGGAAGAAGAAGAGGAGGGGGTGGAGGAGAGAGGTGTGTCACAACCAGTAGCAGTAGTAGCATTTTGGAGGCGTGGTGGCGGAACAACCTCCAACACTACTGCACCTTGTCCTGCATCCCTCCCAGCTGCCAATAGAGTGACCCAATGGGCCGTGAAAGAAAGGTAACGTCCCTGTCCATGCCTGCTGGACCATGAGTCAGCGGTAATATGCACCTTACCGCTGACCGCCCTGTCCAGCGAGGCATGGACATTGCCTTCCACATGCGGTAGAGAGACGGAATCGCCTCCCGTGAGAAAAAGTGGCGTTTGGGAACTTGCCACTGAGGAACCGCACATTGAACAAACTCACGGAAGGGGGCCGAGTCTACCAACTGAAAAGGCAGCAGTGGAAGTGCTAGCAATTTAGCCAAGCTAGCATTCAACCGCTGGGCATGTGGATGGCTGGGAGTGTACTTCTTTCGACGGTCCAGCAGCTGGGGCAGGGAAATTTGCCTGCTACAATCGGACGTCGGTGTACTGCAAGTACTTGGTTGTGACACACCTAATTCTACACCTTCAGTCCTCTCAGAGCAGCTTTCAGAGAGGACTGAAGATGTAGTGGGGATGGAGATCCCAGCTGATGAGGAGCAAGGAGAGGTCCGCTTTGTTCTTTGGTGTGGGTCTTTTATGTGTGCTTGCCAACGAGCTGCATGGCAGGTCGACATATGTCTGCTCATGCTTGTGGTGCCCAAGCGGCTGATGTTTTGGCAACGCGAGATACGCTTGAGACAAATATTGCAAATAGCAGTGGTGCGATCTGATGCACTCGTCTCAAAAAAGGCCCACACCAAAGAACTTTTCTGATAACGTGCAGAGGCAGCGCCCTGCACAGGCGGAGCTCTGCGGTGTGGTACAGATGCTGTGCTGGCCTCTAGCTGGCTTCCAGGGGGCATCCTGCCTCGTTGGACATGTGACGCCGCATCCTCCTCCTCCTCGTCCTCCTCCTCATCCTCTCTCCCTTGAGGCACCCACGTGGAGTCAGTGACCTCATCATCCCCTCCCTCTTCACCACTAGAGCAAACCTGGCAGTAAGCTGCAGCTGGTGGAACAGTACTGCCAGATTGCTGTCCTTCAGCATCCCCTCTCTCTGCGCGCACACTACTGACTTCCTCAAGCTGGGTATCATCATCCGATCCTTCGAATCGTTGGGAATCCTCTTGGAGCATGTACCCAACACTGTGCTCAAAGAGTTCGGGGGACTCCTCAGGAGGACATGGTGGGTCTAGGGAAGGGGTGGCTGATGATGCCATTGAGTACGCGTTGGCAGCTGCTCTGCCAGTACCCTGAGCCTGGGTGAGAGAGGATGAGGAGGATGAGGAGGGCTTGGTCATCCATTCTACCAAGCCTTCAGCATGATGCGGCTTCACATGTCCAGCTGCCAAAAACAAAGACGAGCGTGTCCCATGGCCACGTGCTGATGACGATGCATGACCACGGCCACGGCCAGCACTGTTGTCTCTAGAAACAGAGCCTGCCTGCCCTGTGTTCTTGCCTCTGCACGCTCTGCCTCCCCTTGGCGGTCTTCCAGGCATTGTAGTCGGTAGTGTATATAGTATAAAAAATAGAGCTCCTATGTGTGCTCACAACACACTGTAGGTCCTATGGGTGCTGACACTAACACACTATAGGTACTATGTGTGCTGCTGACAAGAAAATGTAGGAGCTCTGTTTGCTGCCACTAACACACTAGAAGTCCTATGGGTGCTTCTGCGAAGAAAATATAGGAGCTCTGTGTGATGCCACTAACACACTAGAAGTCCTGTGGGTGCTGCTGAGTAGAAAATATAGGAGCTCTGTGTGATGCCACTAACACACTAGAAGTCCTATGGGTGCTTCTGCGAAGAAAATATAGGAGCTCTGTGTGATGCCACTAACACACTAGAAGTCCTGTGGGTGCTGCTGAGAAGAAAATATAGGAGCTCTGTGTGATGCCACTAACACACTAGAAGTCCTATGGGTGCTTCTGCGAAGAAAATATAGGAGCTCTGTGTGATGCCACTAACACACAATTGAAGTCCTATGGGTGCTTCTGGGAAGAAAATATGGGAGCTCTGTGTAATGCCACTAACACACTAGAAGTCCTATGGGTGCTTCTGGAAGAAAATATAGGAGCTCTGTGTGATGCCACTAACACACTAGAAGTCCTATGGGTGCTTCTGCGAAGAAAATATAGGAGCTCTGTGTGATGCCACTAACACACTAGAAGTCCTGTGGGTGCTGCTGAGAAGAAAATATAGGAGCTCTGTGTGATGCCACTAACACACTAGAAGTCCTATGGGTGCTTCTGGGAAGAAAATATAGGAGCTCTGTGTGATGCCACTAACACACAATTGAAGTCCTATGGGTGCTTCTGGGAAGAAAATATGGGAGCTCTGTGTGATGCCACTAACACACTAGAAGTCCTATGGGTGCTTCTGAGAAGAAAATATAGGAGCTCTGTGTGATGCCACTAACACACTAGAAGTCCTGTGGGTGCTTCTGAGAAGAAAATATAGGAGCTCTGTGTGATGCCACTAACACACTAGAAGTCCTATGGGTGCTTCTGGGAAGAAAATATAGGAGCTCTGTGTGATGCCACTAACACACAATTGAAGTCCTATGGGTGCTTCTGGGAAGAAAATATGGGAGCTCTGTGTGATGCCACTAACACACTAGAAGTCCTATGGGTGCTACTGCGAAGAAAATATAGGAGCTCTGTGTGATGCCACTAACACACTAGAAGTCCTGTGGGTGCTTCTGAGAAGAAAATATAGGAGCTCTGTGTGATGCCACTAACACACTAGAAGTCCTATGGGTGCTTCTGGGAAGAAAATATAGGAGCTCTGTGTGATGCCACTAACACACAATTGAAGTCCTATGGGTGCTTCTGGGAAGAAAATATGGGAGCTCTGTGTGATGCCACTAACACACTAGAAGTCCTGTGGGTGCTTCTGAGAAGAAAATATAGGAGCTCTGTGTGATGCCACTAACACACTAGAAGTCCTATGGGTGCTTCTGGGAAGAAAATATGGGAGCTCTGTGTGATGCCACTAACACACTAGAAGTCCTGTGGGTGCTTCTGAGAAGAAAATATAGGAGCTCTGTGTGATGCCACTAACACACTAGAAGTCCTATGGGTGCTTCTGGGAAGAAAATATAGGAGCTCTGTGTGATGCCACTAACACACAATTGAAGTCCTATGGGTGCTTCTGGGAAGAAAATATGGGAGCTCTGTGTGATGCCACTAACACACTAGAAGTCCTGTGGGTGCTTCTGAGAAGAAAATATAGGAGCTCTGTGTGATGCCACTAACACACTAGAAGTCCTATGGGTGCTTCTGGGAAGAAAATATGGGAGCTCTGTGTGATGCCACTAACACACTAGAAGTCCTGTGGGTGCTTCTGAGAAGAAAATATAGGAGCTCTGTGTGATGCCACTAACACACTAGAAGTCCTATGGGTGCTTCTGGGAAGAAAATATGGGAGCTCTGTGTGATGCCACTAACACACTAGAAGTCCTATGGGTGCTTCTGGGAAGAAAATATGGGAGCTCTGTGTGATGCCACTAACACACTAGAAGTCCTATGGGTGCTGCTGGGAAGAAAATATAGGAGCTCTGTGTGATGCCACTAACACACTAGAAGTCCTATGGGTGCTTCTGGGAAGAAAATATGGGAGCTCTGTGTGATGCCACTAACACACTAGAAGTCCTATGGGTGCTTCTGGGAAGAAAATATAGGAGCTCTGTGTGATGCCACTAACACACTAGAAGTCCTATGGGTGCTTCTGGGAAGAAAATATGGGAGCTCTGTGTGATGCCACTAACACACTAGAAGTCCTATGGGTGCTTCTGGGAAGAAAATATAGGAGCTCTGTGTGATGCCACTAACACACAATTGAAGTCCTATGGGTTCTTCTGGGAAGAAAATATAGGAGCTCTGTATGATGCCACTAACACACTAGAAATCCTATGGGTGCTTCTGGGAAGAAAATATAGGAGTTCTGTGTGATGCCACTAACACACAATTGAAGTCCTATGGGTGCTTCTGGGAAGAAAATATGGGAGCTTTGTGTGATGCCACTAACACACTAGAAGTCCTATGGGTGCTTCTGGAAGAAAATATAGGAGCTCTGTGTGATGCCACTAACACACTAGATGTCCTATGGGTGCTTCTGGGAAGAAAATATAGGAGCTCTGTGTGATGCCACTAACACACAATTGAAGTCCTATGGGTGCTTCTGGGAAGAAAATATTGGAGCTCTGTGTGATGCCACTAACACACTAGAAGTCCTATGGGTGCTTCTGGGAAGAAAATATAGGAGCTCTGTGTGATGCCACTAACACACTAGAAGTCCTATGGGTACTGCTGAGAAGAAAACATAGGAGCTCTGTGTGATGCCACTAACACACAATTGAAGTCCTATGGGTGCTTCTGGGAAGAAAATATAGGAGCTCTGTGTGATGCCACTAACACACAATTGAAGTCCTATGGGTGCTTCTGGGAAGAAAATATGGGAGCTCTGTGTGATGCCACTAACACACTAGAAGTCCTATGGGTGCTTCTGCGAAGAAAATATAGGAGCTCTGTGTGATGCCACTAACACACTAGAAGTCCTATGGGTGCTGCTGGGAAGAAAATATAGGAGCTCTGTGTGATGCCACTAACACACTAGAAGTCCTATGGGTGCTTCTGGGAAGAAAATATAGGAGCTCTGTGTGATGCCACTAACACACTAGAAGTCCTATGGGTGCTTCTGGGAAGAAAATATAGGAGCTCTGTGTGATGCCACTAACACACTAGAAGTCCTATGGGTGCTTCTGGGAAGAAAATATAGGAGCTCTGTGTGATGCCACTAACACACTAGAAGTCCTATGGGTGCTTCTGGGAAGAAAATATGGGAGCTCTGTGTGATGCCACTAACACACTAGAAGTCCTATGGGTGCTGCTGGGAAGAAAATATAGGAGCTCTGTGTGATGCCACTAACACACTAGAAGTCCTATGGGTGCTTCTGGGAAGAAAATAGGAGCTCTGTGTGATGCCACTAACACACTAGAAGTCCTATGGGTGCTTCTGGGAAGAAAATATGGGAGCTCTGTGTGATGCCACTAACACACTAGAAGTCCTATGGGTGCTGCTGGGAAGAAAATATAGGAGCTCTGTGTGATGCCACTAACACACTAGAAGTCCTATGGGTGCTTCTGGGAAGAAAATATGGGAGCTCTGTGTGATGCCACTAACACACTAGAAGTCCTATGGGTGCTTCTGGGAAGAAAATATGGGAGCTCTGTGTGATGCCACTAACACACTAGAAGTCCTATGGGTGCTTCTGGGAAGAAAATATGGGAGCTCTGTGTGATGCCACTAACACACTAGAAGTCCTATGGGTGCTTCTGGGAAGAAAATATAGGAGCTCTGTGTGATGCCACTAACACACAATTGAAGTCCTATGGGTGCTTCTGGGAAGAAAATATAGGAGCTCTGTGTGATGCCACTAACACACTAGAAGTCCTATGAGTGCTTCTGGGAAGAAAATATAGGAGCTCTGTGTGATGCCACTAACACACAATTGAAGTCCTATGGGTGCTTCTGGGAAGAAAATATGGGAGCTCTGTGGGATGCCACTAACACACTAGAAGTCCTATGGGTGCTTCTGGGAAGAAAATATGGGAGCTCTGTGTGATGCCACTAACACACAATTGAAGTCCTATGGGTGCTTCTGGGAAGAAAATATAGGAGCTCTGTGTGATGCCACTAACACACTAGAAGTCCTATGGGTGCTTCTGGGAAGAAAATATAGGAGCTCTGTGTGATGCCACTAACACACAATTGAAGTCCTATGGGTGCTTCTGGGAAGAAAATATAGGAGCTCTGTGTGATGCCACTAACACACTAGAAGTCCTATGGGTGCTTCTGGGAAGAAAATATGGGAGCTCTGTGTGATGCCACTAACACACTAGAAGTCCTGTGGGTGCTTCTGGGAAGAAAATATGGGAGCTCTGTGTGATGCCACTAACACACTAGAAGTCCTATGGGTGCTGCTGAAAAGAAAATATAGGAGCTCTGTGTGATGCCACTAACACACTAGAAGTCCTATGGGTGCTTCTGGGAAGAAAATATGGGAGCTCTGTGTGATGCCACTAACACACTTGAAGTCGTATGGGTGCTTCTGGGAAGAAAATATGGGAGCTCTGTGTGATGCCACTAACACACTAGAAGTCCTGTGGGTGCTTCTGAGAAGAAAATATAGGAGCTCTGTGTGATGCCACTAACACACTAGAAGTCCTATGGGTGCTTCTGGGAAGAAAATATGGGAGCTCTGTGTGATGCCACTAACACACTAGAAGTCCTATGGGTGCTTCTGGGAAGAAAATATGGGAGCTCTGTGTGATGCCACTAACACACTAGAAGTCCTATGGGTGCTTTTGGGAAGAAAATATGGGAGCTCTGTGTGATGCCACTAACACACTAGAAGTCCTATGGGTGCTGCTGGGAAGAAAATATAGGAGCTCTGTGTGATGCCACTAACACACTAGAAGTCCTATGGGTGCTTCTGGGAAGAAAATATGGGAGCTCTGTGTGATGCCACTAACACACTAGAAGTCCTATGGGTGCTTCTGGGAAGAAAATATGGGAGCTCTGTGTGATGCCACTAACACACTAGAAGTCCTGTGGGTGATTCTGGGAAGAAAATATGGGAGCTCTGTGTGATGCCACTAACACACTAGAAGTCCTATGGGTGCTTCTGGGAAGAAAATATGGGAGCTCTGTGTGATGCCACTAACACACTAGAAGTCCTATGGGTGCTTCTGGGAAGAAAATATGGGAGCTCTGTGTGATGCCACTAACACACTAGAAGTCCTATGGGTGCTTCTGGGAAGAAAATATGGGAGCTCTGTGTGATGCCACTAACACACTAGAAGTCCTATGGGTGCTTCTGGGAAGAAAATATGGGAGCTCTGTGTGATGCCACTAACACACTAGAAGTCCTATGGGTGCTTCCGGGAAGAAAATATAGGAGCTCTGTGTGATGCCACTAACACACTAGAAGTCCTATGGGTGCTTCTGGGAAGAAAATATGGGAGCTCTGTGTGATGCCACTAACACACTAGAAGTCCTATGGGTGCTTCTGGGAAGAAAATATGGGAGCTCTGTGTGATGCCACTAACACACTAGAAGTCCTATGGGTGCTTCTGGGAAGAAAATATGGGAGCTCTGTGTGATGCCACTAACACACTAGAAGTCCTATGTGTGCTTCTGAGAAGAAAATATAGGAGCTCTGTGTGATGCCACTAACACACTAGAAGTCCTATGGGTGCTTCTGGGAAGAAAATATAGGAGCTCTGTGTGATGCCACTAACACACAATTGAAGTCCTATGGGTGCTTCTGGGAAGAAAATATGGGAGCTCTGTGTGATGCCACTAACACACTAGAAGTTCTATGGGTGCTTCTGGGAAGAAAATATAGGAGCTCTGTGTGATGCCACTAACACACAATTGAAGTCCTATGGGTGCTTCTGGGAAGAAAATATGGGAGCTCTGTGTGATGCCACTAACACACTAGAAGTCCTGTGGGTGCTTCTGAGAAGAAAATATAGGAGCTCTGTGTGATGCCACTAACACACTAGAAGTCCTATGGGTGCTTCTGGGAAGAAAATATGGGAGCTCTGTGTGATGCCACTAACACACTAGAAGTCCTATGGGTGCTTCTGGGAAGAAAATATGGGAGCTCTGTGTGATGCCACTAACACACTAGAAGTCCTGTGGGTGCTGCTGAGAAGAAAATATAGGAGCTCTGTGTGATGCCACTAACACACTAGAAGTCCTATGGGTGCTTCTGGGAAGAAAATATGGGAGCTCTGTGTGATGCCACTAACACACTAGAAGTCCTGTGGGTGCTTCTGGGAAGAAAATATGGGAGCTCTGTGTGATGCCACTAACACACTAGAAGTCCTATGGGTGCTTCTGGGAAGAAAATATGGGAGCTCTGTGTGATGCCACTAACACACTAGAAGTCCTATGGGTGCTGCTGGGAAGAAAATATAGGAGCTCTGTGTGATGCCACTAACACACAATTGAAGTCCTATGGGTGCTTCTGGGAAGAAAATATAGGAGCTCTGTGTGATGCCACTAACACACTAGAAGTCCTATGGGTGCTTCTGGGAAGAAAATATAGGAGCTCTGTGTGATGCCACTAACACACAATTGAAGTCCTATGGGTGCTTCTGGGAAGAAAATATGGGAGCTCTGTGGGATGCCACTAACACACTAGAAGTCCTATGGGTGCTTCTGGGAAGAAAATATGGGAGCTCTGTGTGATGCCACTAACACACAATTGAAGTCCTATGGGTGCTTCTGGGAAGAAAATATAGGAGCTCTGTGTGATGCCACTAACACACTAGAAGTCCTATGGGTGCTTCTGGGAAGAAAATATAGGAGCTCTGTGTGATGCCACTAACACACAATTGAAGTCCTATGGGTGCTTCTGGGAAGAAAATATAGGAGCTCTGTGTGATGCCACTAACACACTAGAAGTCCTATGGGTGCTTCTGGGAAGAAAATATGGGAGCTCTGTGTGATGCCACTAACACACTAGAAGTCCTGTGGGTGCTTCTGGGAAGAAAATATGGGAGCTCTGTGTGATGCCACTAACACACTAGAAGTCCTGTGGGTGCTGCTGAAAAGAAAATATAGGAGCTCTGTGTGATGCCACTAACACACTAGAAGTCCTATGGGTGCTTCTGGGAAGAAAATATGGGAGCTCTGTGTGATGCCACTAACACACTTGAAGTCGTATGGGTGCTTCTGGGAAGAAAATATGGGAGCTCTGTGTGATGCCACTAACACACTAGAAGTCCTATGGGTGCTGCTGGGAAGAAAATATAGGAGCTCTGTGTGATGCCACTAACACACTAGAAGTCCTATGGGTGCTTCTGGGAAGAAAATATGGGAGCTCTGTGTGATGCCACTAACACACTAGAAGTCCTATGGGTGCTTCTGGGAAGAAAATATGGGAGCTCTGTGTGATGCCACTAACACACTAGAAGTCCTATGGGTGCTTTTGGGAAGAAAATATGGGAGCTCTGTGTGATGCCACTAACACACTAGAAGTCCTGTGGGTGCTTCTGAGAAGAAAATATAGGAGCTCTGTGTGATGCCACTAACACACTAGAAGTCCTATGGGTGCTTCTGGGAAGAAAATATGGGAGCTCTGTGTGATGCCACTAACACACTAGAAGTCCTGTGGGTGCTTCTGGGAAGAAAATATGGGAGCTCTGTGTGATGCCACTAACACACTAGAAGTCCTGTGGGTGATTCTGGGAAGAAAATATGGGAGCTCTGTGTGATGCCACTAACACACTAGAAGTCCTATGGGTGCTTCTGGGAAGAAAATATGGGAGCTCTGTGTGATGCCACTAACACACTAGAAGTCCTATGGGTGCTTCTGGGAAGAAAATATGGGAGCTCTGTGTGATGCCACTAACACACTAGAAGTCCTATGGGTGCTTCTGGGAAGAAAATATGGGAGCTCTGTGTGATGCCACTAACACACTAGAAGTCCTGTGCGTGCTGCCGAGAAGAAAATATAGGAGCTCTGTGTGATGCCACTAACACACTAGAAGTCCTATGGGTGCTTCTGGGAAGAAAATATGGGAGCTCTGTGTGATGCCACTAACACACTAGAAGTCCTATGGGTGCTTCTGGGAAGAAAATATGGGAGCTCTGTGTGATGCCACTAACACACTAGAAGTCCTATGGGTGCTTCTGGGAAGAAAATATGGGAGCTCTGTGTGATGCCACTAACACACTAGAAGTCCTGTGCGTGCTTCTGAGAAGAAAATATAGGAGCTCTGTGTGATGCCACTAACACACTAGAAGTCCTATGGGTGCTTCTGGGAAGAAAATATGGGAGCTCTTTGTGATGCCACTAACACACTAGAAGTCCTATGGGTGCTTCTGGGAAGAAAATATGGGAGCTCTGTGTGATGCCACTAACACACTAGAAGTCCTATGGGTGCTTCTGGGAAGAAAATATGGGAGCTCTGTGTGATGCCACTAACACACTAGAAGTCCTATGGGTGCTTCTGGGAAGAAAATATGGGAGCTCTGTGTGATGCCACTAACACACAATTGAAGTCCTATGGGTGCTTCTGGGAAGAAAATATAGGAGCTCTGTTTGCTGCCACTAACACACTAGAAGTCCTATGGGTGCTTTTGGGGTGCAATGCTGTGCTAACAGCACTGCGGTTGGTACTACTGAAATACTGTACTAACAGTAAAACACGCACCAGACTAATCCCCAGCAGCAGCTAATAACACACTAACCAGCAGCAACGGACGATCAATGACAGGTAGCAATGGTTTAGCAAATAAATAGCCAATGGTTTAGCAAAGTAGAGCAAATCTTTCTATATGAATGAATCTAGCAAAGACACAGAATCAGCCTGATCTCTCCTAAAGCCGTAACTCATGTGACCGGCGCCGACGGCGTGGCGGCCTTTTAAATGGTGGGGCGTGTACTAAAGCCCCTGAGCTTTAATTGGCTACAGGCGTCCTGCCTGTAGCCAATTATGGCTCTCCGAGTTTCCGGCGCTGTGATTGGCCAAGCATGCGGGGTCACAGTGCATGCTTGGCCAATCATCAGCCAGCAATGCACTGCGCCGGCCGCGCCGGCCGCAATGCATTGCGGGGCCGCTCGCATCACACGAATGTGATGCTAACGGCCCAAATAGTTCTGGGCTCGCCGATCGAGCGAACGCCCGGTGCTCGATGCAAACGTGGGTTCGCATCGAGCACCGGGCCCATCCCTACACATAGATATTTTCTTGTCAGCAGCACACATAGTACTTATAGTGTGTTTGTGTCAGCACCCATAGGACTTATAGTGTGTTTGTGGCAGCACACATAGGACCTATATTTTCTTGTCAGCAGCACACATAGTACCTATAGTGTGTTTGTGTCAGCACCCATAGGACTTATAGTGTGTTTGTGGCAGCACACATAGGACCTATATTTTCTTGTCAGCAGCACACATAGTACCTATAGTGTGTTTGTGTCAGCAACCATAGGACTTATAGTGTGTTTGTGGCAGCACACATAGGACCTATATTTTCTTGTCAGCAGCACACATAGTACCTATAGTGTGTTTGTGTCAGCACCCATAGGACTTATAGTGTGTTTGTGGCAGCAGCACACATAGGACCTATATTTTCTTGTCAGCAGCACACATAGTACCTATAGTGTGTTTGTGTCAGCACCCATAGGACTTATAGTGTGTTTGTGGCAGCACACATAAGACCTATATTTTCTTGTCAGCAGCACACATAGTACTTATAGTGTGTTTGTGTCAGCACCCATAGGACTTATAGTGTGTTTGTGGCAGCACACATAGGACCTATATTTTCTTGTCAGCAGCACACATAGTACCTATAGTGTGTTTGTGTCAGCACCCATAGGACGTATAGTGTGTTTGTGGCAGCACACATAGGACCTATATTTTCTTGTCAGCACACATAGTACCTCTAGTGTGTTTGTGTCAGCACCCATAGGACCTACAGTGTGTTGTGAGCACACATAGGAGCTCTATTTTTTATACAATATACACTACCCACTACAATGGCTGGAAGACCGCCAAGGAGACGCAGACCGTCCCGAGGCAAGAACACAGGGCAAGCAGGCTCTGTTTCTAGAGACAACAGTGCTGGTCGTGGACGTGGTCATGCATCGTCATCAGCACGTGGCCATGGGACACGCTTGTCTTTGTTTTCGGCAGCTGGACATGTTGAGCCGCATCATGCCGAAGGCTTGGTAGAATGGATGACCAAGCCCTCCTCATCCTCCTCATCCTCTCTCACCCAGGCTCAGGGTACTGGCAGAGCAGCTGCCAACGCGTACTCAATGGCATCATCAGCAAATCCTTCCCTAGACCCACCATGTCCTCCTGAGGAGTCCCCCGAACTGTTTGAGCACAGTGTTGGGTACATGCTCCAGGAGGATGCCCAACGATTCGAAGGCTCGGATGATGATACCCAGCTTGAGGAAGGCAGTAGTGTGCGCGCAGAGAGAGGGGATGCTGAAGGACAGCAATCTGGCAGTAATGTTCCACCAGCTGCAGCTTACTGCCAGGTTTGCTCTAGTGGTGAAGAGGGAGGGGATGATGAGGTCACTGACTCCACGTGGGTGCCTGAAGGAAGAGAGGAGGAGGAGGAGGAATGCGGCGGAACATGTCCAACGAGGCAGAATGCCCCCTGGAGGCCAGCTAGAGGCCAGCACACCAACTGAATCACACCGCAGAGCTCCCTGCACGTTATCACAAAAGTTCTTTGGTGTGGGCCTTTTTTGAGACGAGTGCATCAGATCGCACCACTGCTATTTGCAATATTTGTCTCAAGTAGGGATGAGCCGAACACCCCCGGGTTCGGTTCGCACCAGAACCTTCGAACCGACCGAAAGTTTGCGCGAATTTTCGAACCCTATACGTTATAATGGACGCGAACGTTCGAAATCAAAAGTGCTAATTACAACGGCCAATATGCATGTTAATGTCATAAAACAGGTTTGGGGACCCGGGTCCTGCCCCAGGGGACATATATCAATGCAAAAAGAACTTTTAAAAACTAACGTTTTTTCGGGAGCAGTCATTTTAATGATGCATAAAGTGAAAAAAAAAAAGTGAAATTTTCCTTTAAATATGGTACCTGGGGGGTGTCTAAAGTATGCCTGTGAAGTGGCATGTGTTTCCCGTGTTTAGAACTGTCCTTGCACAAAATGACATTTGTAAAGGAAAAAAAGAAGCCATTTAAAACCACTTGCGGCTTTAGGTTTGTTCTTAAGTAGAATCTGAACAGGTACATTATGAAGTGTAGCTCCATCCCAAAAAAATCTATTTTTAAGCTTTTTGGAGAACATAGGGAGGGGTTATCACCCCTGTAACATTTGCTGTCTTTGCACATCTGTTCAGAACATGTCACCTAACTTTCCGTCCCAATGACAAATGTTTTTGGAAAAAGTGGGGTTTTAATTGAAACAAGGATTGGTGATAAAGTATCAGTAGAGAGGAGATACCTTTTTCCCAAATTAAATCTAACAGGATAGAATTTCCCTTCCTAGGGGTAGATTTCCTCTCACTTCCTGTTTTTTCTTTCCATTTGCAAGTAGGAGTCGTTTGTAAGTTGGATGTTTGAAAGTAGGGGCCTGGCGTATATACTCTGCAGAAATTTGCCCTATTAGATGTTGGTGTAGCCACAAGACTGGTGGGCACAGGAATGGGCCCTGCTGTGAGTTAATAGATCAAGATTTGTAATTGCATGCACCTGTTGAACAGGGCAGAAAAATTGGGGGTGGTGGTGGTGGTGGTGGACGTTTTTGCCACAAGACTGTAAGCTCTCACAGTTACTATTGGTGGGCGCAGGAATGGGCCCTGCTGTGAGTTATTAGATCAAGATTTGTAATTGCAAGCACCTGATGAACAGGGCAGAAAAATTGGGCCTTTGGCGGTGGTGGTGGACGGTGTTGCCACAAGACTGTAGGCCCTCATAGTTACTCTTGGTGGGCGCAGGAATGGGCCCTGCTGTGAGTTATTAGATCAAGATTTGTAATTGCAAGCACCTGATGAACAGGGCAGAAAAATTGGGCCTTTGGCGGTGGTGGTGGACGGTGTTGCCACAAGACTGCAGGCCCTCATAGTTACTCTTGGTGGGCGCAGGAATGGGCCCTGCTGTGAACTATTAGATCAAGATTTGTAATTACCCGCCCCTGTTAAACAGGGGCTGAAAAATTGTGCCTTAGGCACTGGTGCTGGTGCCACAACACTGCAACACGGCCCTCACAGAGACTGTACTTGGAGCACAGCAGTCACACGTGTTGCGAAGCATTTTTTTAAAAAATTGTAAGTACACGCCCCTGTTAAACAGGGGCTGAAAAATTGTGCCTTAGGCACTGGTGCTGGTGCCACAACACTGCAACCCGGCCCTCACAGATACTGTACTTGGAGCACAGCAGTCACACGTGTTGCGAAGCATTTTTTTAAAAAATTGTAAGTACCCGCCCCTGTTAAACAGGGGCTGAAAAATTGTGCCTTAGGCACTGGTGCTGGTGCCACAACACTGCAACACGGCCCTCACAGAGACTGTACTTGGAGCACAGCAGTCACACGTGTTGCGAAGCATTTTTTAAAAAAATTGTAAGTACACGCCCCTGTTAAACAGGGGCTGAAAAATTGTGCCTTAGGCACTGGTGTGGTGGCATGGATCATTGAGGAGGAGGAAGAGGATAGTCAGTGAACATAAGAGGACAGTCACTCAGCATCAGCATAGGCAGTCTTGAAGGGATGTGACATTAAAAATTATTCGGTTATATCCGCCTCAGGTGCCTGGTAGCTGGTGGTGATCCAAGACTGATTCATTTTGATGAATGTCAGTCGATCAACCGAGGCGGTGGACAGGCGCACCCTATGATCAGTCACAAATCCTCCAGCAGCACTGAATGTGCGTTCGGAAAGAACGCTGGAGGCAGGTCAGGCCAGTAGCTCAATTGCATACTGTGCAAGCTCTGGCCAGTGATCCATCCTCAGGACCCAGTAAGCCAGAGGATTTTCGGTGGGAAAGGTGTCCAAGTCTGACCTTGCCCCAAGGTATTCCTGCACCATGTATATCAGACGCTGGCGATGGTTGCTGGAACCGATCATACCTTGGGGCTGCGGACTAAAAAATTGTCTGAACGCATCGGTCAGACGTCCACCTTCCCCACCGCTCCTTCTGCCACTGACCGAAGCCTCAGCAACTCGTCGCCCAGGACCAGGAGTTTGTAGCCTCCCAGTTTCTGGGAACGCGTTGCACAGACCTTTCTGCAAGGCCTCCCTGAGATGTCTCATCCTCTGCTCCCTCTGCGACGGCAAGATAAGGTCCGCAACCTTACCCTTGTACCGCGGATCAAGGAGAGTGGCCAGCCAGTAATGGTCCCTCTCCTTGATCCGAAGAACACGAGGATCCTTCCGCAGGCTTTGCAGGATCAGGGAGGCCATGCAGCGTAGGTTAGCTGAGGCATTCGGTCCGGAGTCTTCTGGGTCACTGAGGATGACATGATCGCCAGCCACCTCCTCCCAGCCACGTACAAGTCCACTGGTTTGTTGGGACTGTACATCATCCCTAAAAGACTGCTGCTGCTGATGCTGAGTGCCAGGCTCCACCTCCATGCTCACACAATCCTCCTCCTCCTCCTCCTCCTCCTCCTCCTCATCCTCTTCCTGTGTGATGGGTGGGACAGAAGGAACACTGTCCGGATAAAGGGGGCCTTGAGAGGCAAGGAAGTCCTCCTCTTCCTGCCTCTGTTCTGCCTCAAGTGCCCTGTCCATTATCCCACGCAGCGTATGCTCCAACAGGTGGACAAGAGGGACAGTGTCACTGATGCATGCACTGTCACTGCTCACCATCCTCGTGGCCTCCTCAAATGGTGAGAGGACAGTGCATGCATCCCTGATCATGCTCCACTGACGTGGGGAAAAAAAACCAAGCTCCCCTGACCCTGTCCTGGTGCCGTAGTCGCAAAGGTACTCATTGATGGCCCTCTGCTGCGTGTGCAGTCGCTGCAGCATGGCCAACGTTGAGTTCCACCTGGTGGGCATGTCACATATTAGGCGGTTCTTGGGCAGGTTCAGCTCCTTTTGCAGCTCAGTCAGCCGAGCACTGGCATTATAAGATCGGCGGAAATGCACACAGACTTTCCTGGCCTGCCTCAGGACATCCTGTAAGCCTGGGAACCTGCCCAAGAACCGCTGCACCACCAGGTTGAGGACGTGAGCCATGCAGGGCACATGGGTGAGCTGCCCCTGTCGCAGGGCGGAGAGGAGGTTGGTGCCATTGTCAGAAACGACCATTCCTGGCTTAAGCTGACGTGGCGTCAACCACCTCTCGGCCTGCCCCTGCAGAGCTGCCAGAACCTCTGGCCCAGTGTGGCTCCTGTCCCCCAAACACACCAGCGCAAGCACGGCATGGCATCTTTTTGCCTGCGTACTTGCGTAGCCCCTTGTACGCCTACGGAGCACCGCTGGTTCCAAGGACAGAGCACTGGAGGAAGAAGAAGAGGAGGGGGTGGAGGAGAGAGGTGTGTCACAACCAGTAGCAGTAGTCGCGTTTTGGAGGCGTGGTGGCGGAACAACCTCCAACACTACTGCACCTTGTCCTGCATCCCTCCCAGCTGCCAATAGAGTGACCCAATGGGCCGTGAAAGAAAGGTACCGTCCCTGTCTATGCCTGCTGGACCATGAGTCAGCGGTAATATGCACCTTACCGCTGACCGCCCTGTCCAGCGAGGCATGGACATTGCCCTCCACATGCCGGTAGAGAGACGGAATCGCCTTCCGCGAGAAAAAGTGGCGTTTGGGAACCTGCCACTGAGGAACCGCACATTGAACAAACTCACGGAAGGGGGCCGAGTCTACCAACTGAAAAGGCAGCAGTTGAAGTGCTAGCAATTTAGCCAGGCTAGCATTCAACCGCTGGGCATGTGGATGGCTGGGAGTGTACTTCTTTCTACGGTCCAGCAGCTGGGGCAGGGAAATTTGCCTGCTGCAATCGGACGTCGGTGTACTGCAAGTACTTGGTTGTGACACACCTAATTCTACACCTTCAGTCCTCTCAGAGCAGCTTTCAGAGAGGACTGAAGGTGTAGTGGGGATGGAGATCCCAGCTGAGGAGGAGCAAGGAGAGGTCCGCTTAGTTCTTTGGTGTGGGTCTTTTATGTGTGCCTGCCAACGAGCTGCATGGCAGGTCGCCATATGTCTGGTCATGCTTGTGGTTCCCAAGCGGCTGATGTTTTGGCCACGCGAGATACGCTTGAGACAAATATTGCAAATAGCAGTGGTGCGATCTGCTGCACTCGTCTCAAAAAAGGCCCACACCAAAGAACTTTTCTGATAACGTGCAGAGGCAGCGCCCTGCACAGGCGGAGCTCTGCGGTGTTGTACAGTTGCTGTGCTGGCCTCTACCTGGCCTCCAGGGGGCATCCTGCCTCGTTGGACATGTGACGCCGCATCCTCCTCCTCCTCGTCCTCCTCCTCATCCTCTCTCCCTTCAGGCACCCACGTGGAGTCAGTGACCTCATCATCCCCTCCCTCTTCACCACTAGAGCAAACCTGGCAGTAAGCTGCAGCTGGTGGAACAGTACTGCCAGATTCCTCAAGCTGGGTATCATCATCCGAGCCTTCGAATCGTTGGGCATCCTCCTGGAGCATGTACCCAACACTGTGCTCAAAGAGTTCGGGGGACTCCTCAGGAGGACATGGTGGGTCTAGGGAAGGGGTGGCTGATGATGCTCTGTCAGTACCCTGAGCCTGGGTGAGAGAGGATGAGGAGGATGAGGAGGGCTTGGTCATCCATTCTACCAAGCCTTCAGCATGATGCGGCTCCACATGTCCAGCTGCCGAAAACAAAGACGCGCGTGTCCCATGGCCACGTGCTGATGACGATGCACGACCACGTCCACGTCCACGGCCACGTCCACTAGAAACAGAGCCTGCCTGCCCTGTGTTCTTGGCTCTGCACGCTCTGCCTCCCCTTGGTGGTCTTCCAGCCATTGTAGTCGGTAGTCCTGTGGGTGCTGCTGAGAAGAATATATAGGAGCTCTGTGTGATGCCACTAACACACTAGAAGTCCTGTGGGTGCTGCTGAGAAGAAAATATAGGAGCTCTGTGTGATGCCACTAACACACTAGAAGTCCTATGGGTGCTTCTGCAAAGAAAATAGCGGAGCTCTGTGTGATGCCACTAACACACTAGAAGTCCTGTGGGTGCTTATGCAAAGAAAATAGAGGAGCTCTGTGTGATGCCACTAACACACTAGAAGTCCTGTGGGTGCTTCTGCAAAGAAAATAGAGGAGCTCTGTGTGATGCCACTAACATACTAGAAGTCCTGTGGGTGCTTATGCAAAGAAAATAGAGGAGCTCTGAGTGATGCCACTAACACACTAGAAGTCCTGTGGGTGCTTCTGCAAAGAAAATAGAGGAGCTCTGTGTGATGCCACTAACACACTAGAAGTCCTGTGGGTGCTGCTGAGAAGAAAATATAGGAGCTCTGTGTGATGCCACTAACACACTAGAAGTCCTATGGGTGCTTCTGCAAAGAAAATAGAGGAGCTCTGTGTGATGCCACTAACACACTAGAAGTCCTGTGGGTGCTTCTGCAAAGAAAATAGAGGAGCTCTGTGTGATGCCACTAACACACTAGAAGTCCTGTGGGTGCTTCTGCAAAGAAAATAGAGGAGCTCTGTGTGATGCCACTAACACACTAGAAGTCCTGTGGGTGCTGCTGAGAAGAAAATATAGGAGCTCTGTGTGATGCCACTAACACACTAGAAGTCCTATGGGTGCTTCTGCAAAGAAAATAGAGGAGCTCTGTGTGATGCCACTAACACACTAGAAGTCCTGTGGGTGCTTATGCAAAGAAAATAGAGGAGCTCTGTGTGATGCCACTAACACACTAGAAGTCCTGTGGGTGCTTCTGCAAAGAAAATAGAGGAGCTCTGTGTGATGCCACTAACACACTAGAAGTCCTGTGGGTGCTTATGCAAAGAAAATAGAGGAGCTCTGTGTGATGCCACTAACACACTAGAAGTCCTGTGGGTGCTTCTGCAAAGAAAATAGAGGAGCTCTGTGTGATGCCACTAACACACTAGAAGTCCTGTGGGTGCTTCTGCAAAGAAAATAGAGGAGCTCTGTGTGATGCCACTAACACACTAGAAGTCCTGTGGGTGCTTCTGCAAAGAAAATAGAGGAGCTCTGTGTGATGCCACTAACACACTAGAAGTCCTGTGGGTGCTGCTGAGAAGAAAATATAGGAGCTCTGTGTGATCCCACTAACACACTAGAAGTCCTATGGGTGCTTCTGCAAAGAAAATAGAGGAGCTCTGTGTGATGCCACTAACACACTAGAAGTCATGTGGGTGCTTCTGCAAAGAAAATAGAGGAGCTCTGTGTGATGCCACTAACACACTAGAAGTCCTGTGGGTGCTTCTGCAAAGAAAATAGAGGAGCTCTGTGTGATGCCACTAACACACTAGAAGTCCTGTGGGTGCTTCTGCAAAGAAAATAGAGGAGCTCTGTGTGATGCCACTAACACACTAGAAGTCCTGTGGGTGCTGCTGAGAAGAAAATATAGGAGCTCTGTGTGATGCCACTAACACACTAGAAGTCCTATGGGTGCTTCTGCAAAGAAAATAGAGGAGCTCTGTGTGATGCCACTAACACACTAGAAGTCCTGTGGGTGCTTCTGCAAAGAAAATAGAGGAGCTCTGTGTGATGCCACTAACACACTAGAAGTCCTGTGGGTGCTTATGCAAAGAAAATAGAGGAACTCTGTGTGATGCCACTAACACACTAGAAGTCCTGTGGGTGCTTATGCAAAGAAAATAGAGGAGCTCTGTGTGATGCCACTAACACACTAGAAGTCCTGTGGGTGCTTCTGCAAAGAAAATAGAGGAGCTCTGTGTGATGCCACTAACACACTAGAAGTCCTGTGGGTGCTGCTGAGAAGAAAATAGAGGAGCTCTGTGTGATGGGACTAACACACTTCAAGTCCTATAGGTGCTTCTGAGAAGAAAATGTAGGTCTGTGTGTAATGGGACTAACACACTTCAAGTCCTATAGGTGCTTCTGGGAAGAAAATGTAGGTCTGTGTGTAATGGGACTAACACACTTCAAGTCCTATAGGTGCTTCTGGGAACAAAATATATGATCTCTGTGTGATGGGACTAACACACTTCAAGTCCTATAGGTGCTTCTGGGAACAAAATATATGATCTCTGTGTGATGGGACTAACACACTTCAAGTCCTATAGGTGCTTCTGGGAAGAAAATGTAGGTCTGTGTGTAATGGGACTAACACACTTCAAGTCCTATAGGTGCTTCTGGGAAGGAAATAAAGGTCTGTGTGATGGGACTAACACACTTCAAGTCCTATAGGTGCTTCTGGGAACAAAATATATGATCTCTGTGTGATGGGACTAACACACTTCAAGTCCTATAGGTGCTTCTGGGAAGAAAATGTAGGTCTGTGTGTAATGGGACTAACACACTTCAAGTCCTATAGGTGCTTCTGGGAACAAAATATATGATCTCTGTGTGATGGGACTAACACACTTCAAGTCCTATAGGTGCTTCTGAGAACAAAATATATGATCTCTGTGTGATGGGACTAACACACTTCAAGTCCTATAGGTGCTTCTGGGAAGAAAATGTAGGTCTGTGTGTAATGGGACTAACACACTTCAAGTCCTATAGGTGCTTCTGGGAAGGAAATAAAGGTCTGTGTGATGGGACTAACACACTTCAAGTCCTATAGGTGCTTCTGGGAACAAAATATATGATCTCTGTGTGATGGGACTAACACACTTCAAGTCCTATAGGTGCTTCTGAGAACAAAATATATGATCTCTGTGTGATGGGACTAACACACTTCAAGTCCTATAGGTGCTTCTGGGAAGAAAATGTAGGTCTGTGTGTAATGGGACTAACACACTTCAAGTCCTATAGGTGCTTCTGGGAAGAAAATGTAGGTCTGTGTGTAATGGGACTAACACACTTCAAGTCCTATAGGTGCTTCTGGGAACAAAATATATGATCTCTGTGTGATGGGACTAACACACTTCAAGTCCTATAGGTGCTTCTGGGAAGAAAATGTAGGTCTGTGTGTAATGGGACTAACACACTTCAAGTCCTATAGGTGCTTCTGGGAAGGAAATAAAGGTCTGTGTGATGGGACTAACACACTTCAAGTCCTATAGGTGCTTCTGGGAAGAAAATGTAGGTCTGTGTGTAATGGGACTAACACACTTCAAGTCCTATAGGTGCTTCTGGGAACAAAATATATGATCTCTGTGTGATGGGACTAACACACTTCAAGTCCTATAGGTGCTTCTGGGAAGAAAATGTAGGTCTGTGTGTAATGGGACTAACACACTTCAAGTCCTATAGGTGCTTCTGGGAAGGAAATAAAGGTCTGTGTGATGGGACTAACACACTTCAAGTCCTATAGGTGCTTCTGGGAACAAAATATATGATCTCTGTGTGATGGGACTAACACACTTCAAGTCCTATAGGTGCTTCTGGGAAGAAAATGTAGGTCTGTGTGTAATGGGACTAACACACTTCAAGTCCTATAGGTGCTTCTGGGAAGAAAATGTAGGTCTGTGTGTAATGGGACTAACACACTTCAAGTCCTATAGGTGCTTCTGGGAACAAAATATATGATCTCTGTGTGATGGGACTAACACACTTCAAGTCCTATAGGTGCTTCTGGGAAGAAAATGTAGGTCTGTGTGATGGGACTAACACACTTCAAGTCCTATAGGTGCTTCTGGGAAGAAAATGTAGGTCTGTGTGATGGGACTAACACACTTCAAGTCCTATAGGTGCTTCTGGGAACAAAATATAGGAGCTCTGCCTGCCTGCCACGAACACACTACAAGTCCTATAGGTGCTTCTGGGAACAAAATATAGGAGCTCTGCCTGCCTGCCACTAACACACTACAAGTCCTATAGGTGCTTCTGGGAACAAAATATAGGAGCTCTGCCTGCCTGCCACGAACACACTACAAGTCCTATAGGTGCTTCTGGTAACAAAATATAGGAGCTCTGCCTGCCTGCCACTAACACACTACAAGTCCTATAGGTGCTTCTGGGAACAAAATATAGGAGCTCTGCCTGCCTGCCACGAACACACTACAAGTCCTATAGGTGCTTCTGGGAACAAAATATAGGAGCTCTGCCTGCCTGCCACGAACACACTACAAGCCCCTCTTTCTTAATCAATCTTTGTAACTGAATCTATCTAACTCAATCTCTGTAAGTAAATCTCTCTAACTAACTAAATGCAGCAGAGTGTCACAGATCTAGCCTGCTCAATCTGCGCCGGAATAGCATGTGACCGGCGCAGACGGCGTGGCGGCCTTTTATAGGGGGGGGGGGGGCGTGTACTACAGCCCCTGAGCTGTAATTGGCTACAGGCGTCCTGCCTGTAGCCAATTATGGCTCTTCGAAATTCCGGGGCTGTGATTGGCCAAGCATGCGGGGTCACAGTGCATGCTTGGCCAATCATCAGCCAGCAATGCACTGCGCCGGCCGCGCCGGCCGCAATGCATTGCGGGGCCGCTCGCATCACACGAACGTGATGCGAGCGGCCAAAATAGTTCTGGGCTCGCCGAGCGAGCGAACGCCCGGTGCTCGATGCGAACGTGGGTTCGCATCGAGCACCGGGCCCATCCCTAGTCTCAAGCGTATCTCGCGTGGCCAAAACATCAGCCGCTTGGGCACCACAAGCATGACCAGACATATGTCAATCTGCCATGCAGCTCGTTGGCAAGCGCACATTAATGACCCACACCAAAGAACAAAGCGGACCTCTTCCTTGCTCCTCATCAGCTGGGATCTCCATCCCCACTATATCTTCAGTCCTCTCTGAAAGCTGCTCTGAGAGGACTGAAGGTGTAGAATTAGGTGTGTCACAACCAAGTACTTGCAGTACACCGACGTCCGATTGTAGCAGGCAAATTTCCCTGCCCCAGCTGCTGGACCGTCGAAAGAAGTATACTCCCAGCCATCCACATGCCCAGCGGTTGAATGCTAGCTTGGCTAAATTGCTAGCACTTCAACTGCTGCCTTTTCAGTTGGTAGACTCGGCCCCCTTCCGTGAGTTTGTTCAATGTGCGGTTCCTCAGTGGCAGGTTCCCAAACGCCACTTTTTCTCACGAAAGGCGATTCCGTCTCTCTACCAGCATGTGGAAGGCAATGTCCATGCCTCGCTGGACAGGGCTGTCAGCGGTAAGGTGCATATTACCGCTGACTCATGGTCCAGCAGGCATGGACAGGGACGTTATCGGTCTTTCAAGGCCCATTGGGTCACTCTATTGGCAGCTGGGAGGGATGCAGGACAAGGTGCAGTAGTGTTGGAGGTTGTTCCGCCACCACGCCTCCAAAATGTTACTACTGGTTGTGACACACCTCTCTCCTCCACCCCCTCCTCTTCTTCTTCCTCCATGGCCTCTTCGAGTGCTCTGTCCTCTGAACCAGCGGTGCTCCGTAGGCGTACAAGGGGCTACACGAGTATGCAGGCAAAAAGATGCCATGCCGTGCTTGCGCTGGTGTGTTTGGGGGACAGGAGCCACACTGGGGCAGAGGTTCTGGCAGCTCTGCAGGGGCAGGCCGAGAGGTGGTTGATGCCACGCCAGCTTAAGCCAGGAATGGTGGTTTCTGACAATGGCACCAACCTCCTCTCCACCCTGCGACAGGGGCAGCTCACCCATGTGCCCTGTATGGCTCACGTCCTCAACCTGGTGGTGCAGCGGTTCTTGGGCAGGTACCCAGGCTTACAGGATGTCCTGAGGCAGGCCAGGAAAGTCTGTGTGCATTTCCGCCGATCTTATAATGCCTGGCTGAGCTGCAAAAGGAGCTGAACCTGGCCAAAAACCGCCTAATATGTGACATGCCCACCAGATGGAACTCAACGTTGGCCATGCTGCAGCGACTGCACACGCAGCAGAGGGCCATCAATGAGTACCTTTGCGACTACGGCACCAGGACAGGGTCAGGGGAGCTTGGCTTTTTTTCCCCACGCCAGTGGAGCATGATCAGGGATGCATGCACTGTCCTCTCACCATTTGAGGAGGCCACGAGGATGGTGAGCAGTGACAGTGCATGCATCAGTGACACTGTACCTCTTGTCCACCTGTTGGAGCATACGCTGCGTGGGATAATGGACAGGGCACTTGAGGCAGAACAGAGGCAGGAAGAGTAGGACTTCCTTGCCTCTCAAGGCCCCCTTTATCCAGACAGTGTTCCTTCTGTCCCACCCATCACACAGGAAGAGGATGAGGAGGAGGAGGAGGAGGGATTGTGTGAGCATGGAGGTGGAGCCTGGCACTCAGCATCAGCATCAGCAGCAGCAGTCTTTTAGGGATGATGTACAGTCCCAACAAACCAGTGGACTTGTACGTGGCTGGGAGGAGGTGGCTGGCGATCATGTCGTCCTCAGTGACCCAGAAGACTCCGGACCGAATGCCTCAGCTAACCTACGCTGCATGGCCTCCCTGATCCTGCAAAGCCTGCGGAAGGATCCTCGTATTCTTCGGATCAAGGAGAGGGACCATTACTGGCTGGCCACTCTCCATGATCCACGGTACAAGGGTAATCTTGCCGTCGCAGAGGGAGCAGAGGATGAGACATCTCAGGGAGGCCTTGCAGAAAGGTCTGTGCAACGCGTTCCCAGAAACTGGGAGGTTACAAACTCCTGGTCCTGGACGACGAGTTGCTGAGGCTTCGGTCAGTAGCAGAAGGAGCGGTGGGGAAGGTGGACGTCTGACCAATGCGTTCAGACAATTTTTTAGTCCGCAGCCCCAAGGTATGATCGGTTCCAGCAACCATCGCCAGCGTCTGATATACATGGTGCAGGAATACCTAGGGGCAAGGTCAGACTTGGACACCTTTCCCACCGAAAATCCTCTGGCTTACTGGGTCTTGAGGATGGATCACTGGCTAGAGCTTGCACAGTATGCAATTGAGCTACTGGCCTGTCCTGCATCCAGCGTTCTTTCCGAACGCACATTCAGTGCTGCTGGAGGATTTGTCACTGATCACAGGGTGCGCCTGTCCACCGACTCGGTTGATCGACTGACCTTCATAAAAATGAATCAGTCTTGGATCACCACCAGCTACCAGGCACCTGAAGCGGATATAACTGAATAATTTATAATGTCACATCCCTTCAAGACTGCCTATGCTGATGCTGAGTGACTGTCCTGTTATGTTCACTGACTATCCTCTTCCTCCTCTTCAATGATCCATTCCTTGATAGCTTGGAAGAACATTTTTGTTTCTGGGTGCCACCACACCAGTGCCTAAGGCACAATTTTTCAGCCCCTGTATAACAGGGGCGTGTAATTACAATTTTTTTAAAAAATGCTTCGCAACAGGTGTGACTGCTGTGCTCCAAGTACAGTATCTGTGAGGGGTTGCAGTGTTGTGGCACCAGCACCAGTGCCTAAGGCACAATTTTTCAGCCCCTGTTGGGGCGTGTAATTACAATTTTTTTAGGCAATGCTTTGCAACAGGTCTCATTGCTGTGCTCAGAGTACAGTATCTGTGAGGGGTTGCAGTGTTGTGGCACCAGCACCAATGCCTAAGGCACAATTTTTCAGCCCCTGTTTAACAGGGGCGTGTAATTACAATTTTTTAAGCAATGCTTCGCAACACGTCTGACTGCTGTGCTCCAAGTACAGTATCTGTGAGGTGTTGCAGTGTTGTGGCACCAGCACCAGTGCCTAAGGCACAATTTTTCAGCCCTGTTTAACAGGGGCGTGTAATTACAATTTTTTAAGCAATGCTTCGCAACATGTCTGACTGCTGTGCTCCAAGTACAGTATCTGTGAGGTGTTGCAGTGTTGTGGCACCAGCACCAGTGCCTACGGCACAATTTTTCAGCCCTTGTTTAACCACTTCCCGACCGCCCCATGTATATATACGTCGGCAGAATGGCACGTACAGGCAGAATCACGTACCTGTACGTGCCATTCTTCAGGCGGTTGGGGGGTCCGGGACGGTCGGGATGGCTTCAGAAGCGATGCGGGACGAGGTAACGGCCAGTCGTTTCTGGCCACCCCCTCCCGATCGCTCTGGCCAATGAGATTCTTCCGCTTCCTTCCCCTTCCTGTGTAATTGTAAACACAGGCAAGGGGAAGTGATGTCACGCTCCTCGTGTCGGTCTTTCTGACCGGGACGCCGAGCGGAGAAGACATCAGGTTAGTGCACCAACACTACACTGACACCAGGCACACATAGGCACATATTTCACCCCCCTGTCACCCCCTGATCACCCCCCAGATCACCCCCTGCCCCCCCAGTCACAGTGTCACTGATTGCAGTGATCATTTATTTTACTGATCACTGCATTTAGTGTCAGTGTGACTGCAATAACTGTCAGGGCAGTTAGTTTTAGGCCCCTTTAGGTCCAAGGTAGCCCCCTACCCCCCCCCCCAATAAAGGTTTAACCCCTTGATTGCCCCCTAGGTAACCCTTTCACCCCCTTTTGCCAGTGTCACTAAGCGATCGTTTTTTTTGATCGCTCTATTAGTGTCACTGGTGCCGCTAGGTAGCCAGTTTTTTTTTTAGGTAACCGCCAGGTTTATATAGGATTATAAATAGGTTTATAGGTCAGGTACCCCCATATTACAACCTAAATAAAGGTTTTAACCCCTTGATTGCCCCTAGAGTTAACTCTTTCACCAGTGATCACAGTATAAGTGTCACTGGTGACGCTGGTTAGCCAGTTAGTTATTTAGTTATTTAGGTTCCCCGTCAGGTTTTTATATAGTGTCAGGTACCCCCATATATTACCTAATAAAGGTTTTAACCCCCTGATTGCCCCTAGTTAACCCTTTCACCAGTGATCACCGTATAACTGTTACGGGTGACGCTGGTTAGTTAGCTTGTTTTTTTATACTGTCAGGGCACCCGCCATTTATTACCCAACTATCGGTTTAACCCCCTGATCGCCCGGCGGGTGATATCAATTAGGTTTTAGGGTCAAATAAGGTCTGCGTCGCCCCAGGTTAGTGCCAGTACCGCAAACACCCACGCGCAAAGCATACACCTCCCTTAGTGGTATAGTATCTGAACAGATCAATATCTGATCTGATCAGATCTATACTAGCGTCCCAGCAGTTTAGGGTTCCAAAAAACGCATTGTTAGCGGGATCAGCCCAGATACCTGCTAGCACCTGCGTTTTCCCCCTCCGCCCAGCCCAGCCCAGCCCACCCAAGTGCAGTATCGATCGATCACTGTCACTTCCAAAACACTAAGCACACATAACTGCAGCGTTCGCAGAGTCAGGCCTGATCCCTGCGATCGCTAACAGTTTTTTTTTGGTAGCGTTTTGATTCAGTTGCCAGCAGCCTAGGAGCTTTTTTTTCCTGTGAATCTCACTAGTGTACTACTAAATTTAGAGCCCAAAATGGCAAATCGCAAGTACACTAGTGAACAGGCCTACTTGTTTCTGAGTATGTCAGATAGTGAAGAGGAGGTCACTCATCTGTCAGAATCAGGCTCAGAATACGATCCAGTAGACGACAGCGGCTCCATGACAGATAGCTCTGGCGACGAAGGTGTGGTCCCTGCTAAGGTCAGGCGTACCCGATCCCGATCTTCTGATGTTGTTGAGGTGCAGGAACCGCAGGTCTCTCGTATGGAGCAGAGAAGTACTAGCGCCGCTATTCCTTCTGGTGAACTGGCAAGCACCAGCGGCCTAGTACACCCTGGACGTAGTCAAACCAGCACTGCAGTAACACTTGGTGACGTGGCGAGTCCCATAAGTGCAGTTCAAGCTGGCGAGGTGGCAAGCACAAGTAGTGTCCCGCTGCCACCAAGAAGAAGACAAAGGCAGGTCCGTCGATCACATAGTGTCCTTCCTGCAGAATTCGCCAATCCTGATTGGGTGCCCACCACTTCTGCAGAACCCGTACTTCCCCCATTCACTGGCCAACCCGGTATTCAGGTGGAAACAGCTGATTTTAAGCCATCCGATTTTTATTCGCTGTTTTTCACGGAAGATCTCTATAGATCTATTGTGGACCAAAGTAATATATACGCTGGTCAACACATCGCCGCTAATCCCCAAGTGCCTTCCCGTGCCAGAGATTGGAAACCAATTACGGTTTCCGAATTTAAGACCTTTCTGGGCCTTTCCCTCAACATGGGCATACACAAATTCCCGACTCTGAGGTCTTATTGGTCCACCTCACCGCACCACCATATGCCCGTGTTCTCTGCCTCCATGTCCAGGGCACGATACGAGATGATTTTGCGGTTCATGCACTTCAGTGACAATGAACTTTGTCGTCCTCGTGGAGACCCTGAATTTGATCGGCTCTACAAAATTCGGCCCCTCATAAACCACTTCAACCAACGTTTTGCAGCCTTGTTTAATCCCAATCAAGTTGTCTGCGTTGACGAGTCCCTGATTAAGTTTTCTGGCCGCTTGTCTTTCAAACAGTTCCTTCCCAGCAAGCGTGCCAGATACGGGGTCAAGCTCTACAAGCTCTGTGACAGGGCAACAGGCTATACGTGGAGCTTTTCGGTTTATGAGGGAAAAGATAGTCACGTAGAGCCGGAGAACTGTCCAGATTACATAGGGAGCGCTGGCAAGATAGTGTGGAACTTGGTGTCACCCTTATTCGGAAAGGGGTACCACTTGTACGTGGACAATTATTACACGAGCGTGCCACTGTTTAGTCACTTGTTTGATCATCAGATTGGAGCATGTGGCACCGTGCGACCTAATCGCCGGGGCTTTCCCCAGCGGCTTGTAGATTCCCCTCTTAGGCTGGGGGAGAGAGCCTGCTTGAAGTGTAATAACTTGCTCGCTGTGAAGTGGAGGGATAATAGGAATGTTTTCGTTCTTACCTCCCTTCATGCAGACACGACAGTCCAAATTCGTACGGCGGCTGGTGTTGTGACGAAACCCCTCTGTGTCCACGAATACAACCTTAATATGGGGGGGGTGGACCTCAACGACCAGTTGTTGGCGCCGTACCTAGTTGTCCGTAAGGCTAGACGCTGGTACAAAAAAGTGTCTATTTATTTATTCCAATTGGCTTTGCTGAATGCTCATGTGCTATACGGAGCTTCAGGCGGGACGTTACCCTTCCTTGAATTCCAGGGAGCGGTTGTCATGGAACTCCTGTATCCAGGCGATTCCACACCTCACCATCCCCTACCAAATGCAGTAAGCCGGCTGCATGAGAGGCATTATCCTCATGTCCTCCAGAGTACCCCTACCCAACGAGCCCCCCAAAGAAGATGTCGTGTCTGTAGCAAGCGCGGATTTAGGCGTGACACCCGTTATTATTGTCCACGCTGTCCTGACAATCCTGGTCTCTGCGTTGGTGAATGTTTTGAACGCTACCACGAACTAGTGAGGTTTTAGCGTAGGGTACAGCATTTCACAGGCTAGGATACACTTTCACAGGGTCTCAAGAATGCCATCGCATTTTGAGACCCGACCGTTGCAGTTAAAATTATAGTTACAGGGTCTCAAGAATGCCATCGCATTTTGAGACCCGACCGTTACAGTTAAAATTATAGTTATAGTTTAAAAAAAAAGTGTAAAAAAAAAAAAAAAAAATAAAAGTACAAAAAAAAAAAAACCCCCAAAAAAATATAAAATAAAAAACCATAAATAGTTGTCGTTTTATTGTTATCTCTCTATTGTTGCTCTTTTTTACTCTATTCTATTCTGCAATGTTTTATTATGTTTTATCATGCTTGCTTTTCAGGTATGTTTTATTGTTAACCATTTTTTTGTTTTCAGGTGCGCCATTCAGTTGCAGCGCGGATTTATTTATCTTGACAGCAACAGCGTTTGCTCCCACGATACATAAAGCCGCGACTCCAACACTGTAGGAGGTGATTTCACCACCACAGTTAAAAAAAAGAGCATATATGCCGAAGCATGGGGGCAGCAGAGGGCGGAGGAGCGATTTTGCTCCTAATGCCACGTACATACGGTCGAAAAAAGTCCGACCATGTGTACGTGGCATAACTTTTTTGCGGGAGGATGCCCCATGCTTCGGCATATATATATTTTAGGCACCGGTTGCGTTAACAAAATGTTTTATTTTTTACTATGTTTTTTTTTTGGTATTTGCTTTGCAGGTATGGTATGGTAAGGTCTTACTGTTATACTCTAATGTTACTTTGTTTTAATGTTAACCATTATTTGCTTAGCAGGTACGCCATTCAGTTGCAGCGTGGATTTATTTATCTTGACAGCAACAGCGTTTGCTCCCACGATACATAAAGCCGCGACTCCAACGCTGTAGGAGGTGATTTCACCACCACAGTTAAAAAAAAGAGCATATATGCCGAAGCATGGGGGCAGCAGAGGGCGGAGGAGCGATTTTGCTCCTAATGCCACGTACATACGGTCGAAAAAAGTCCGACCATGTGTACGTGGCATAACTTTTTTGCGGGAGGATGCCCCCATGCTTCGGCATATATATATTTTAGGCACCGGTTGCGTTAACAAAATGTTTTTATTTTTTACTATGTTTTTTTTTTGGTATTTGCTTTGCAGGTATGGTATGGTAAGGTCTTACTGTTATACTGTAATGTTACTTTGTTTTAATGTTAACCATAATTTGCTTAGCAGGTACGCCATTCAGTTGCAGCGTGGATTTATTTATCTTGACAGCAACAGCGTTTGCTGCCACGATGTATAAAGCCGCGACTCCAATGCTGTAGGAGGTGATTTCACCACCACAGTTAAAAAAAAGAGCATATATGCCGAAGCATGGGGGCAGCAGAGGGCGGAGGAGCGATTTTGCTCCTAATGCCACGTACATACGGTCGAAAAAAAAGTCCGACCATGTGTACGTGGCATAACTTTTTTTGCGGGAGGATGCCCCCATGCTTCGGCATATATAAATGGTGCATGTATGCCCATCATTAGAAGTGGGTGGATGAAGGGAGGTATTCTAATGGTGGGCATACCCACCGCGCCATTGGGAAATTGGGAAAGCATTTTATCACACCGATCTTGGTGTGGTCAGATGCTTTGAGGGCAGAGGAAAGATCTAGGGTCTAATAGACCCCAATTTTTTCAAAAAAAGAGTACCTGTCACTGCCTATTGCTATCATAGGGGATATTTACATTCCCTGCGATAACAATAAAAATGACAACTAAGAAAAAAAAAATGGAAGGAACAGTTTAAAAATAAAATAAAAAAGCTAAATAAAAAGAAAAAAAAAAAAAAAAAAAAAAAAAACCACCCCTGCCCCCCTTCTTTTGCGCAAAGGCGAACACAAGCGTTGGTCTGGCGTCATATGTAAACAGCAATTGCACCATGCATGTGAGGTATCACCGCGAAGGTCAGATCGAGGGCAGTAATTTTAGCAGTAGACCTCCTCCGTGAATCTAATGTGGTAACCTGTAAAGGCTTTTAAAGGCTTTTAAAAATGTATTTAGTTTGTCGCCACTGCGTGTTTGTGCGCAATTTTAAAGCATGTCGTGTTTGGTATCCATGTACTCGGCCTAAGATCATATTTTTTATTTCATCAAAAATTTGAGCAATATAGTGTGTTTAAGTGCATTAAAATAAAAAAAAGTGTATTTTTTCCACAAAAAATGCGTTTGAAAAATCGCTGCGCAAATACTGTGTGGAAAAAAAAAATGCAACACCCACCATTTTAATCTGTAGGGCCTTTGCTTTAACAATATATATAGTGTTTGGGGGTTCAACGTAATTTTCTTGCAAAAAAAAAATATGTTTTCATGTAAACAAAAAGTGTCAGAAAGGGCTTTATCTTCAAGTGGTTAGAAGAGTGGGTGACGTGTGACATAGGCTTCTAAATGTTGTGCATAAAATGCCAGGACAGTTCACACCCCCCCCAAATGACCCCATTTTGGAAAGTAGACACCCCAAGCTATTTGCTGAGAGCAATGTTGAGCCCATTAAATATATTTTTTTTTGGTCCCAAGAGATTGAATAATGAAAAAAAAAAAAAAAAATTTTTTTTTACAAAAAGTTGTCACTAAATGATATATTGCTCAAACATGCCATGGGCATATGTGGAGATACACCCCAAAATACATTCTGTTGCTTCTCCTGAGTACGGGGATACCACATGTGTGGGACTTTTTGGGAGCCTAGCCGCGTACGGGACCCCAAAATCCAAGCACCGCCTTCAGGCTTTCTAAGGGTGTAATTTTTTTATTTCACTCCTCACTGCCAATCACAGTTTCGGAGGCCATGGAATGCCCAGATGGCACAAACCACCCCCAAATGACCCCATTTTGGAAAGTAGACACCCCAAGCTATTTGCTGAGAGGTATGGTGAGTATTTTGCAGATCTCGCTTTTGTCACAATGTTTTGAAAATTGAAAAAAAAAAAAAAAAAAATTTTTTTTCTTTACTTTCTTCATTTTCAAAAACACATGAGAGCTGTAAAATACTCACCATGCCTCACACCAAATAGCTTGGGGTGTCTACTTTCCAAAATGGGGTCATTTGGGGGGGTTTTGTGCTATTTTGGCATTTTATGGCCTTCGAAACTGTGATAGGTAGTGAGGAGTGAAATCAAAAATTTGCACCCTTAGAAATCCTGAAGGCGGTGCTTGGGTTTCGGGGCCCCGTACGCGGCTAGGCTCCCAAAAAGTCCCACACATGTGGTATCCCCATACTCAGGAGAAGCAGC
>CM053028.1:207359893-207375678 GCA_028564925.1 Lithobates sylvaticus
AGGACCACCTTGTGATGTTACCCGGTGGCACCACCCCTTGTGACATCATTGACCCAGAGGGTAGTCGAAGAACTGTCAAACGGCAGACCAGGCATTCAGCAATTAGCTTTCATCATGGGCCGAGTGTTTCGTTTTTCTTTTTTCGGGTGCGGCAGGATTGATGATGGATCTACATCGGGGGACATTGTTTTTTTTTTTAATAAATAATTTGTCAAAAACTGCTTCCTGACTTTATTTATTTTTGACACTTTTCTTTGGTGACTGGGTAGGGGTAAAATGTACCCCATACTCATTCACATAGGGTGGTGGGATCTGGGAGCCCCCTTATTAAAGTGGGGTTCCAGATTCTGATAAGCGGCCTGTCCGCAACCCCCACAACCACTTTGCCCCCCCCATGTTGCATGTGGCATGTGGCTTGGAATGGTTCGGGGGGGTGGCGCTTGTGCATCACTTTTTTCTATTGCTTACAATGCACTGTGCAGCATGCAGTGCATTGTGGGGCACTAAGCAGGCAAACACCGACCAGTAGGAAAGATATACAAGCAGGTCACCCTGGCGGGTGATGCAGGCTCATCCCAGGTGCGGGCCTAAGTACTAACCAGTATTCACTAGAGCTCCTTATGGTGGAGATGGGTTTTGCTGTGTGTTATTACCATGTCATGGACCTCAGGATTGCCCCATCAGGAACTGGGTGAGCCAGGCCCCAGTAGCATATACAGTAAAGCAGCTCGGGATCAAGCAGAAGCGTAGTCAATAAACAAGCCAAAGTTCAAGTGACAAGAGCAAGACATTGGCTGGAAGGAGCACTATAATCTGGCAAACAACGTGCAAAGGTATGGCTTAAATAGGATGTTCATGGGAGGAGTAAAGCTTTCAAGAGAAACAAGACTTAAGGCAAGGTTGTCTAAGCAATCAGGCAAGGCACTGTCCAGCCTTTTAGGTGGTTTAGCAAGATGAGCTATTGCCAAATTCAGCAGAGGTCCCGGGTTCAAATCAAGGCCTTGACAGTCAGATACCATTGAAAATACAATCAATATACAAAAACCTCAGACAGGTGTGAGACCATACTAATAATAATAATAACATTAATAATAATAAATACCATGATACCATTTTAATTAATCAATTGGGTAGAAAAATTGTAATAATGGGTACCATTATTGTAAATATTACTCTGAGGAGAGGATATTGGATTGATATGGAGATGTCCTTATGTTTTTTCTAGCCCTGATGAAGGGTGTGCACTTGGACACCCAAAACACATGGATACTTTTTGGATTGGCACGTTAATTATATTGGAATAACGTTGTATCTTCTCCTCTTAGCAGTGGTGTGGTGCTTCAATTTCTATTTTTGTTACATTTCACTGAATTAATAATTCTCCAATTTAAATATTTAAAGACACTTACCTTGCATTGGCAACTATTATTGGCAAACAACATAAGGTTACATAAGGTTACATGAGGTTATTAATAACCATTAGAATAAAGCTTTATCTGTCCCAAAAATTTAATGGCGCTTTCACACAAGCGGGTTTTCCGTCGGAAAAATCTTGGATGTTTTTTCCGACGGAATTCCGCTCAAGCTTGGCTTGTATACACACAAAGTTGGCTGAACTTTCGACTGCCAAGAATGCGGTGACGTACAACACTACGATGATGAAAATTAAGTTCAATGCTTCCGAGCATGCGTCAAATTGTTTCCGGGCATGCGTAGGATTTTTGCGCGTCGGAATTGGTACAGACGATTGGAATTTCCGATCTAAGCTTTTTCTGACTGAAAAATTGAGAAACTGCTCTCAATCTTTTGCTGGCTGGAATTCCGCCAGCAAAAGGCAGATGGAGCATACACACGGTCGCATTTTCCGACCAAAAGCTCTCATCAGAATTTTGCTGGTGGAATTTCCGATCGCGTGTACACGGCATAAGAATAATTGTGAGTCAAACTATCATGGCCCAGAAAACTAAAACATGGCCTGGTAATGAAAGGGTGTAGGCTAGTACTCAAAAGGTAGGCTAAAACAAAGTGTTGTCTCTATGTCTATCTTCTGATGGCAGAAAAGCATATACCGTATATACTCTAGTATAGGTCGACCCGAATATAAGCCGAGGCCCCTAATTTACCACAAAAAAACTGGGAAAGCTTATTGACCCGTGTATAAGTCAAGGATGAGAAATGCAGCAGCTACTGTAAGTGGAAAAGAGGGTCAACAATGCCCATCTGCAGCTGCATACCTCCCTGTGTCCTGTGCATGCCTACCTGTGCAGATCTACCTACCTCCCTGTGTCCTGGGTACCTCCCTGTGTCCATTGCAGCCTACCTGTGTCCTGTGCATGCCCCCATGTGCCGTTCTGCCGCCTCTGTGTCCCTCTGCAGCGAAGGTGTCCCTCTGCAGCATTGGTGTCCCTCTGCAGCCTCTGTGCCCATCTTCAGCCTCTGTGCCCCTCGCATTTGCACCGATCAGCGTGTAAAAAGATACGGTGGCCATTCTAGTATTCAAAAGCCGCGCCTCCTCCTTGTCTGTGATAGGCGGAACACTCTATTTCCCAGCAGTCAATGTTCTGCCTATCACGGACATCCGCTCATCCTCATACCACAGACGAGGACAAGAGGATGTCCGTGATAGGCGGAACACTTACTGCTGGGAAAAAGAGTGTTCCGCCTATCACAGACGAGAAGGCGCAGCGTTTGAACACTACAATGGCTGCCGTCTGTCTGCATGACACACTGATCAGGTAGGCAGACGACGGCAACTTGAGTATAAGCCGAGGGGGTACTTTCATCCCAAAAAAAGGGCTGAAAATCTCGGGTTATACTCGAGTATATACGGTATCAGTTGTACATTTATAACCAGTGCTTGCCAATAATGTTGAGATATAGCATCCTAAAGTGCATATGGTCAAATGCTCCACCCATAGGCTATAGAAGCATTCTAATGTTGGTTAATATATAATAATAGTTAATAAATATAATTATTACTAGTGTCATACAACATTAGAATTCTACTATAGCTTGTAGGTGGAGCATTCGACCGGAAATGTATGATTGCGGCGTCATACAGTTTAGCTGCTCCGTCGAATCTTCTTAGAACATTCGACAGACACCACAAGCCTTCAATGACAGATTCAACCTTAATTATTTCGGATCTTCGGACCAATGCATTTTTTAACGAAACAAAATAAATAAAAACTAATTTCGGGAGTAACTAAATAAATTTATTTTTCAGACGAAAACGAAGTTCCGAAAACAAAATATTTCAATGTGCACATGTCTAGTGCACACACATGCACAAGCACAGAGAATAAATAATACATAAGTATCTTTGCTCATTTTCAACTAAATTAAACAGTTATCATGGTTAATTGCAGCCATTGTTTATACTTTTTATTGCTGTGATTGGTGTAAAGCAATCACATGGTACAGAGCAACTTTCATTGGCTTTGCACCTTTTCCAGTGATCTGTACTGTTGAATCACATTGCAACCACTGGACTGTGCATACATATGCATTAGAACAGAGAAGAAAGAAAGCACAGGTGTTTTTGCAAATTTTCAACTGAATTGAACAGTTATCATTGTTTCTGGATTTCTTGTTGCTGGATTTGGTGCAGAAACACAACAGGCTTTTTTTAGCTGCCATTGAGCAACATTGGTCTTCTAGTGCTTTTGGTGTACATTTACAGAGACAGAGGACTGCCTCCTGATAACCCGTTCTCAGATAATTTTGAGCTAGGGAGCACACTTTAGAGAGGTAGAAATGGTAATGTAAATCTTCAACAAAAACCTATATATGGATGTGCATTTATACAGTATCCCTCTCTTCCTATTTAAAAAAAAAATATATATATAAATATATATGTATATATATATATATATATATATATATACAGTATCTCACAAAAGTGAGTACACCCCTCACATTTTTGTAAATATTTTATTATATCTTTTCATGTGACAACACTGAAGAAATGACACTTTGCTAAATAAAAATAACTCAACACACAGCCATTAATGTCTAAACCACTGGCAACAAAAGTAAGTACACCCCTATGTGAAAATGTCCAAATTGTGCCCAATTAGCCATTTTCCCTCCCCGGTGTCATGTGACCCATTAGTGTTACAATGTCTCAGGTGTGAATGGGGAGCAGGTGCGTTAAATTTGGTGTTATTGCTCTCACTCTCTCATAATGGTCACTGGAAGTTCAACATTGCACCTCATGGCAAAGAACTCTCTGAGGATCTGAAAAAAATAATTGTTGCTCTACATAAAGCCTAGGCCAGGGGTCTTCAAACTGTGGCCCTCCAGTTGTTCAAGAACTACAATTCCCATCATGCCTAGTCATGTCTGTGAATGTCAGAGTTTTACAATGCCTCATGGGATGTGTAGTTCCGCAACAGCTGGAGGGCCGTAGTTTGAGGATCCCTGGCCTAGGCTATAAGAAAATTGCCAAGACCCTGAAACTGAGCTGCAGCACGGTGGCAAAGACCATACATTGGTTTAACAGGACAGGTTCCACTCATAACAGGCCTCGCCATGGTAGACCAAAGAAGTTAAGTGCACGTGCTCAGCATCATATCCAGAGGTTGTCTTTGGGAAATAGACATATAAGTTTCTGCCAGCATTTCTGCAGAGGTTGAAGGGGTGGGGGGTCAGCCTGTCAGTGCTCAGACCATACACCTCATACTGCATGAAATTGGTCTGCATGGTTGTCGTCACAGAAGGAAGTTTCTTCTAAAGATAATACACAAGAAAGCCCGCAAACAGTTTTCTGAAGACAAGCAGACTAAGGACATTGTCACGCCCCCTGGTAGTGGTGAGTCTGGTTAGCAGAGAAGGGCCTCCCTTGCGGCTCCCGCTCGCCGGTCCCCTGATGATGGGACAGTAGGACCAGGAGTCAGGAGGGGCACAGGTGCCTGGCGGGAATGGTAAGACCGGTACAGGAGCTTCCTGGATCAGCTCAGCGGGTGAGGTATGTAGGTCTCTGCAGGTAAGCAGGTTCTGTGTGCAGACTGGAACAACAGGCAGACTTGGATCTGTATGCAGACTGGAACAACAGGTAAGCTGGATCTGTGTGCAGGCTGGAACAACAGGCAGACTTGGATCTGTATGCAGACTGGAACAACAGGTAAGCTGGATCTGTGTGCAGGCTGGAACAACAGGCAGACTTGGATCTGTATGCAGACTGGAACAACAGGTAAGCTGGATCTGTGTGCAGGCTGGAACAGCAGGCAGACTTGGATCTGTATGCAGACTGGAACAACAGGTAAGCTGGATCTGTGTGCAGGCTGGAACAACAGGCAGACTTGGATCTGTATGCAGACTGGAACAACAGGCAGACTTGGATCTGTATGCAGACTGGAACAACAGGTAAGCTGGATCTGTGTGCAGGCTGGAACAACAGGCAGACTTGGATCTGTATGCAGACTGGAGTGGTCAAACGGGCCGGGTCAGGTATCAGGCTGGCAGCACAGTACAGGTGGAGAAGACAAGAGGATGGTCACAGACAAGCCAAGGTCGATACACAGGGACAGAGCGGATGGTCAAGGATAGCCGGGTCAGATACAGGTTAACAGACTTCAGATCAGGTTTAAGCACAGAACGTTGTAGAGCAGACAGCGGGGACCGTCAGTGACAGAAGGGTTTAAATAGCCTCATTGGCACCAATGGAGGCGCGCACCCGTCCGCGCACGCTCGCCCCGTCTGCGGGCGCGCGTGTGCACAAACGCGCTCGCGCATGCGCAATGGCAACCGAGAACGGGAACCAGGGATGCTGAGGCGCCGATTACTGGCAGGATCACCAGGTCGTCGGCCACGGATGGAGCCTTCATGACATTGCCCCCCCCCTAAGGGGCAGCCTCCGGATGCCCCTCGGGGCAAATTTCTCAGGATGGGCTCTCTTAAAGGACTGAACTAGACTCTTAGCGTGGATGTTCTCCTCGGGCTCCCAAGAGTTTTCATCGGGCCGTACCCCTTCCACTTGATTAGAAACTGGTTTTGGTTCTGCCTTCTTCTGACGTTAAGGATGACTTCCACCTCGAACTCCTCTTCCCCGTCCACCATGACTGGGTCAGGAGGGATGGCCCTCCGGTTGGGGAAAGGGTTACTGACCGAGGGTTTCAGCAAGGACACATGGAACACCGGGTGAATCTTCAGAGAATCCGGAAGTTCTAATTCATAAGCCACCTCGTTGATTCTCCTCTTGACTGGGAAGGGGCCCAAGAACTTGGGGCCCAGTTTCCGTGAAGGGCAAGCCAATTTTAAGTTGGAGGTAGATAGCCATACGGTTTCGCCCGGGACAAGCACCAGTTCTCCCCGTCTCTTTTTGTCAAACACGGCTTTGTTGTACTCCTGGGTCCTGGTCATGGTTTCTTGGAGAAGTTGGTTGTTGGTGGAAAAGAACTGGATCCGTTCTTGGACTGCTGGCACAGTGCAGTCAGGAAGCGAGTTAGGCAGGAATGCCGGGTGATACCCATAGTTAGCGAAAAAGGGGGTCTGTTTGGTGGCGGAGTGGGTGGCGTTGTTATACGCGAACTCGGCCAGGGGCAGAAGGGAAATCCAGTCATCTTGGGCAAAGGAGGAGAAACAGCGCAGGTACTGCTCTAGGGTCTGATTGGTCCGCTCCGTCTGCCCATTAGACTGAGGGTGGTAGGCAGATGAGAGAGCGAGTTCAATATCCAAGGACTGGCACAGGGACCTCCAGAATCGAGAGGTGAATTGCACCCCTCAGTCCGAGACGATGTTAGCCGGGACCCCATGAAGGCGTACAATTTCTCTGATAAAGACCCGTGCCGTCTCTGGAGCTGAGGGGGTCCCCTTCATAGGGATAAAGTGAGCCATTTTGGATAGGCGATCGACGATCACGAAGATCGTCGTGTGGCCCTCTGCTGGGGGTAACTCCACGATGAAATCTAAGGAGATCATCCTCCAGGGACGATCTGGGACAGTAAAAAATGTAGCAAAACACCGCGCTAGTAAATGCAAAAATATTGAAATGCCCCAATACAGCAAATATTAGGGCTAAAAAGTGACATAAAATGAAGTGTACATAGGTAGCAGCAGCAAAAAAATGTGGATACACACATAAACAAGATAAAACAGTAAATGAAGCCGCGCTAATTAAACAAATGGGTGATAGGTGACCTATACCTTGGTGTAAAATAAATCCTCGAGCAACAATGTGATAAATGCAAAGGAAAAACAACAAATTGTATATCAAACAATATGTGTGCACATTTCCCAATACACCCAAAAAATAAAGTCCAGTGACATAAAAGATGAATATAAAATGAAAAAAGTGAAACAAATTTGTGATAAATGAAAAAATAGTTCATAAATGTGATGATGTGAACTTGGACTTTTGGTGACAATAAAAATCGAAAACACCGTGATCCACCACCAATATAAGATTGCGCTTACCAGAAGGCAAGCTTAAAAAAGCCTGTAGTGTAATGTAAACGGGACAGATATGGACCTTCGGACATCAGCAGCAATCTGGATCTCCTCAGACAAGTTAGACCAGGGATAGAGATTCCAATGATGTTTTACCGCTTGGATCAATCAGGAATGGACACACTCTCCAAACAAAGGCATCGACCCCAGAGTCATTCAGCAGCCAATATGGAATACAGGAAGAAAAGGGGATGCTCCCATAGTGTGATACCAAATATTACGTTTATTAAAAGAAAAAGGAATCCTACTTACACAAAACGAAAAGCATATAAGCAGGACAAGTAAAATACGCCGGCCGGCTTGCAATACACCCGCTCACAACGCGGAATGCGATGACGTCAGTGCGTCAGCCTCCCTAGGGAGGCTGACGCACTGACGTCATCGCATTCCGCGTTGTGAGCGGGTGTATTGCAAGCCGGCCGGCGTATTTTACTTGTCCTGCTTATATGCTTTTCGTTTTGTGTAAGTAGGATTCCTTTTTCTTTTAATAAACGTAATATTTGGTATCACACTATGGGAGCATCCCCTTTTCTTCCTGTATTCCATATTGGCTGCTGAATGACTCTGGGGTCGATGCCTTTGTTTGGAGAGTGTGTCCATTCCTGATTGATCCAAGCGGTAAAACATCATTGGAATCTCTATCCCTGGTCTAACTTGTCTGAGGAGATCCAGATTGCTGCTGATGTCCGAAGGTCCATATCTGTCCCGTTTACATTACACTACAGGCTTTTTTAAGCTTGCCTTCTGGTAAGCGCAATCTTATATTGGTGGTGGATCACGGTGTTTTCGATTTTTATTGTCACCAAAAGTCCAAGTTCACATCATCACATTTATGAACTATTTTTTCATTTATCACAAATTTGTTTCACTTTTTTCATTTTATATTCATCTTTTATGTCACTGGACTTTATTTTTTGGGTGTATTGGGAAATGTGCACACATATTGTTTGATATACAATTTGTTGTTTTTCCTTTGCATTTATCACATTGTTGCTCGAGGATTTATTTTACACCAAGGTATAGGTCACCTATCACCCATTTGTTTAATTAGCGCGGCTTCATTTACTGTTTGACGATCTGGGACAGACAGAGGCTTAAGGAGACCCCAGGCCCTGGTCTTGGGATTCTTGTTCCGGGTGCAAGTAGGGCAAGTGTCCACAATTTTTTTACAGTCGGCCCGCAGTTGAGGCCACCAGAAGGTACGCTGTACCAAGTCGGTGGTCTTAGCGACACCGAAGTGACCAGCCAAAGCGTGGTCATGGCATAGCTCCATAGCTGTTACCCGGAGTTGTTCTGGGGTGTAGATCTTGTCCCCGTACCAGAGTAGACCATCCTTCTCCTGTAGCTGGGTTTCAGAAGTGGGCCTTTGCCCTGTTGAGGCACGTTTGAATCGGGACAGTAAGTCCTCTTGAAGGAGGAGGAAGTTTCCAGGGGCCAGAATAGTGTCAGGGGAGGTTTCTTCCTGGTGCTTGTGGTACATCCTGGACAGGGCGTCTGGTTTGACATTCTTGGATCCGGGCCGATATGTCACGTGAAAGGTGAAACGAGAAAAGAAAAGTGCCCATCTGGCTTGTCTGGGTTTCAATCTTTTTGCTGACTTTAAATATTCCAGATTCTTGTGGTCGGTAAATATTAAAATGGGGTGAGAGGCCCCCTCCAGGAGGTATCGCCATTCCTCCAGGGCAGCCTTGATCGCCAGTAGTTCCCGGTCGCCCACATCATAGTTCCTCTCGGCCGAGGACAGTTTGCGGGAGAAGAAGGCGACTGGGTGCAGCAGGGACTTGTCCCCCTGCCTCTGGGATAGGATAGCTCCCACCGCGATTTCGGAGGCATCAACTTCCAGGGTAAAGGGTAGAGAGGAGTCCGGGTGCCTGAGGATGGGTGCCGAGGTAAACAGAGTCTTAAGGGCGTCAAAGGCCTCCTGGGCCTCGGAAGACCACCGAAACCGGGTCCCTTGCTTGGTCAGCTGGGTGATGGGTGCCACAATGGCGGAAAACCCTCTGATAAACTTACGGTAAAAATTGGCGAAGCCAATAAACCGTTGGATGCCCTTTTTGTCTGCCGGAGTGGGCCATTCCAAGATGGCTGAGATCTTCTGGGGATCCATTTTGATGCCTGCACTTGAAATGATCAGCCCAAGGAAGGGAATACTCTCCTGTTCAAACTGGCATTTCTCTGCCTTAGCATACAGACCGTGGATACGGAGCCGTCCCAGGACCTCCTTGACATGTCCGCGGTGAGATTCTAGAGAGGAGGAGAAGATCAAGATATCGTCCAGATATACCACGGCAAACAAGTCCAGGAAGTCCCGAAGTACATCGTTAATGAAGTATTGAAAAGTTGCGGGGGCATTGCATAGGCCGAAGGGCATCACGAGATATTCGTAATGCCCATAACGTGTCCGAAAGGCCGTCTTCCACTCATCCCCATCTTTAATTCGAACCAGGTTGTAGGCCCCCCGAAGGTCAAGTTTCGTGAAGATGGTGGCCGTGCCAAGCCTCTGGAAAAGTTCAGGGACCAATGGGAGAGGATAACGGTTCTTAACCGTTATGTTGTTCAGCTCTCTATAGTCCACACAGGGCCGAAGGGTGTGGTCTTTCTTCTCCACGAAGAATATGCCCGCACCCGCAGGAGAGGTAGATGGACGGATGAAGCCCTTTCGGGGGTTTTCCTCAATGTATTCTTTTAACTTGCCTTGTTCCACCTCTGTCAGGGGGAAGACCCTTCCAAAGGGAATCTCCGCTCCAGGAAAAAGCTCGATGGGGCAATCATAAGCCCTATGAGGTGGGAGCACCTCTGCTGCCTGTTTACTGAAGACATCCAGGTATTCATGGTAGGCTTGGGGAATAGCCTGACGGAGGTCCACCTCAGAGTCCGCACTTAGCAGAGTAGCCAACTGGGAGGAATTAGAGGGTCTGCAAGACATCTGACAATATAGAGAGGAGAAGGAGACCATCTCAGTGGCCCAGTCGATAACTGGGTTGTGGGCCTTCAGCCACGGCATGCCCAGGATTATAGGGGATAATGGAGAGGAGATAATGTCCATACAAAGAAGTTCCTGGTCGTTGCCCGAGATGGTCATGGGCAGTGGGGTGGTCTCTTGCGTAACCGGGCCCGAACGGATGGAGGAGCCATCCGCCAAGTACACTGACAGTCCCTGGGCCTTGGACTGGAGGGGAATCCGGTGTTGGGCAGCAAATGACGAGTCCATGAAGCAGCTGCATGCCCCGGAATCAATAATGGCGGGTACCTGGAGGGTTCTTCCCGGAAGCTGCAACGAGACAGAGAGGGCAAGGTGAGAGGAGACCTGGGTTGAGGAGTCCATAGAGCTAGCAGGCATGAGAGGGCACTTACGAGCCTTGGCCGGACAGTTCCTTACGTAGTGCCCGGGCTCACCGCAGTAGAGGCACAAGTTGTTGACCCGACGACGTTGACGTTCCTCTGAGGTTAGAGAGGGCCTCAAGAGCCCCAGCTGCATGGGCTCTGAGGAATCAGGAAGAGGTGCAGGCCGATGGGCCGAGCCAGTCTGCAGTTGACTTGGGGCTTTGGGGAGCATCCAGGTAGGACGAGAGAAACCGGATGCACGTTCCGTCCTGCGTTCCCTGAGTCGTCGGTCAATCTGAATGACCAGGTTGATCAGAGTGTCCAGGGTCTGGGGCACCCCAACTCTTGCCAGCTCGTCCTTTAGTGCCTCAGAAAGTCCTAGGCGGAACTGGTGACGCAGAGCCGCGTCGTTCCACTGGGTATCCGCACCCCAGCGCCTAAAGTCCGCGACATAATCTTCCACGGGCCTTCGCCCCTGCTGGAGGGTGCGCAGAGTGGTCTCTGCGGTTGCGGAGAGTTGGGGATCTTCATAGAGTTGAGCCATGGTATCAAAGAATGACGTAAGACCGGCCAATGCGGGGTCCTTCTGCTCTAGGAGGCGGTGGGCCCAGGTCCGCGGGTCTCCGGAAAGTAGGGAGATCACGAAGCCCACCTTGGTGGCTTCCAGGGAGAAAGTACGTGGCTGTAGTGCAAAGAACAGTTCACAGGAATTACGGAAGTCCCGAAAGAGGTTGCGGGCACCCGAGAATCTCTCAGGGATTGGTACCCGGGGCTCTGGAGGGAGCATTACCACCGACGGACCTGGACTTCCCCCGGGTGGGGCTGTTGGTGGTAGGGCCAGCACCCGTTCTTCCAACCGGGTGTATCCCTGCTGGAGATTCCTTACCGCCTCGGTCAGTCCCGCCAGGTGTTGGCACAGTCCTTCCATAGGAGAGGCCCCCTGCTCAGACTCAGACATGGCTGTCTGCTACTGTCACGCCCCCTGGTAGTGGTGAGTCTGGTTAGCAGAGAAGGGCCTCCCTTGCGGCTCCCGCTCGCCGGTCCCCTGATGATGGGACAGTAGGACCAGGAGTCAGGAGGGGCACAGGTGCCTGGCGGGAATGGTAAGACCGGTACAGGAGCTTCCTGGATCAGCTCAGCGGGTGAGGTATGTAGGTCTCTGCAGGTAAGCAGGTTCTGTGTGCAGACTGGAACAACAGGCAGACTTGGATCTGTATGCAGACTGGAACAACAGGTAAGCTGGATCTGTGTGCAGGCTGGAACAACAGGCAGACTTGGATCTGTATGCAGACTGGAACAACAGGTAAGCTGGATCTGTGTGCAGGCTGGAACAACAGGCAGACTTGGATCTGTATGCAGACTGGAACAACAGGTAAGCTGGATCTGTGTGCAGGCTGGAACAGCAGGCAGACTTGGATCTGTATGCAGACTGGAACAACAGGTAAGCTGGATCTGTGTGCAGGCTGGAACAACAGGCAGACTTGGATCTGTATGCAGACTGGAACAACAGGCAGACTTGGATCTGTATGCAGACTGGAACAACAGGTAAGCTGGATCTGTGTGCAGGCTGGAACAACAGGCAGACTTGGATCTGTATGCAGACTGGAGTGGTCAAACGGGCCGGGTCAGGTATCAGGCTGGCAGCACAGTACAGGGGGAGAAGACAAGAGGATGGTCACAGACAAGCCAAGGTCGATACACAGGAACAGAGCGGATGGTCAAGGATAGCCGGGTCAGATACAGGTAAACAGACTTCAGATCAGGTTTAAGCACAGAACGTTGTAGAGCAGACAGCGGGGACCGTCAGTGACAGGAGGGTTTAAATAGCCTCATTGGCGCCAATGGAGGCGCGCACCCGTCCGCGCACGCTCGCCCCCGTCTGCAGGCGCGCGCGTGCACGCGCGCGCTCGCGCATGCGCAGTGGCAACCGAGAACGGGAACCAGGGATGCTGAGGCGCCGATTACTGGCAGGATCACCAGGTCGTTGGCCACGGATGGAGCCTTCATGACAGACATGGATTACTAGAACCATGTCCTGTCGTTTGATGAGAACAAGATAAACTTATTTGGTTCAGATGGTGTCAAGTGTGTGTGGAGGCAAACCGGGTGAGGAGTACAAAGACAAGTGTGTTTTGCCTACAGTCAAGCATGGTGATGGGAGTGTCATCGTCTGGGGCTGCATGAATGCTGCCAGCACTGGGGAGCTACAGTTCATTGAGGGAACCATGAATGCCAACATGTAGTGTGACATACTGAGGCAGAGCATGATCCTCTTCCTTCTGAGACTGGGCCGTAGAGCTGTATTCCAACATAACGACCCCAAACACACCTCCAAGATGACCACTGCCTTCTTGCTAAAGAAGGTGAGGATAAAGGTGATGGACTGGCCAAGCATGTTTCTAGACCTAAACCCTATTGAGCATCTGTGGGGCATCCTCAAACGGAATGCAAGGTCTCTAACATCCACCAGCTCTGTGATGTTGTCATGGAGGAGTGGAAGAGGACTCCAGTGGCAACCTGTGAAGCTCTGGTGAACTCCATGCCCAAGAGGGTTAAGGCAGTGCTGGAAAATAATGGTGGCCACACCAAATATTGACACTTTGGGCCCAATTTGGACATTTTCACTTAGGGGTGTACTCACTTATGTTGCCTGTGGTTTAGACATTATTGGCTGTGTTTTGAGTTATTTTGAGAGGACAGCAAATTTACACTATTATACAAGCTGTACACTCACTATTTTACATTGTAGCAAAGTGTAATTTCTTCAGTGTTGTCACATGAAAAGATATAATAAAATATTTACAAAGATGTGAGGGGTGTACTCACTTTTGTGAGATACTGTATATGTATATATATATATATATATATATATATATATATATATATATATATTTTGTACAGGACGCTGTGGCTGGGTCCTGGAAGGACACTATATTTCCCCTCTGTTTGGACTGTGGTCCCTTTAGAGGGGAACAAAAGGGGAAGTTAACCTCTGCAAAAATCGTGGACTGTTTTACTGCGATGCCAGTTCTGAGCTCCGCAAGTTGGTGAAACTTATATTTCTTTCTGTTGTGTTAATTTGCTGCCGTGAAGCTGTTTAAGTTTACTGAACACTATTTTGATTGCAAAGCCTGTGTCCTGCGATCTAGCTGGTTTCCCAAACTTTACAACTGGTGGAGGATGTGGGCAGGACAGGGTAACAGGCATAATAAAAAAAAAAAATATATATATATATATATATATATATATAAAAACCACAGAGGTGATCAAATACCACCAAAAGAAAGCTCTATTTGTGGGGAATATTTTGCTTGGGTACAACGTCGCACGACCACGAAATTGTCAGTTAAAGTGACACAGTGCTGTATTGCAAAAAGTGCTCTGGTCAGGAAGGGGGTAAAATCTTCAGTGGCTGAAGTGGTTATATTTCTCAATAGTGAAGCTCATATGCCATGTAACTAACAGACCCTCTGTTTTTCAAGATCTTCCTGTAATAATGCTACATCCTGCACAAAGTTTAATTTCCTGCATAATTTGGTATCATCAGCAAACACTGAAAGTAAGCTTTTAATTACAACCTCTATACTGTTAAAAAGCAAATTGAACAGAACCCTGGAGCACGCTATTCACAATTTTTTGACCATTTAGAGAATGAGTCATTTTTCCCTACTCCATCCAATTTCTCACTTACTTCCCTACAGAACAGTACCAGGTTGGTCTAACAAGAACAGTCTTTCATAAATCCATGCTGGGTGCAATACCTTTATTGCAGACCATTAAAAATGTAACGATTGGTTGCAATTGTTACGTGAAATTGTTCTTTAAACATCCACTTGTTTTAATATGCAGCATACACAGTCATTTTGCTCCATACTATACTACAGTGATCTGTAGACCCCCTTAGGGTATGTGATATGAGCCATATCTAGTCTAAAATGAACCATGAGCAGCAAAATCCACATTTATATAAGAATATGCTCATATATTTGCTTCAACAGCAGATAGTTCATGTCAGTAAAAAAATTTCAACAGGTATTTTTTTTTAAATGTGATATTCCTTACAGAATAATTTTACCCTCCCAGTTTATTACTATATACAGTATGATACAGTATACAAAAACTATAGGATTAAGTACCCCAGTGAGCTATTGAAAGCAGCATTTCTATGCATATTTCATAACTGTTTCCTTTGGCTTTTATCCAATTTCTCAAGTTAGGTGTGACCTTGCTCCCATCTTTCGAATATAGTTTAGTTATTTGAAATAAATTACAACCTCATACAAAGACAAATTTCTTTACCAAGAACCTTTCTATAAATAACACATTTTATTAGCTGCAATAGAGTACACCTGGATGAAATTTTCTCAGCTTCCAGCCTGAATTTACTTGTCTATAAAGTTACTGTGTGGGAGACTCTTGCGGTAGCATTTAATAGATACAGGTATAATAAAACTGGAAAGCTATTTTTCTTTCCTTTTCTCATCCGTTTCCTTGGCTGTTCATAACTAAATTGAACTACAAACTGTAAAATCTTGTCAGCAGAAAGTTTGCATAAATTTTACAGACAGAAGAAATTTCCATTAAGGTTGATGCGACAGGAGGACGTATTGCTAGAAAATGCGTAAAGAGCAGAAAATGTACCATGGGAGGGTTTGTATTTATCACAATATAGAATAACAGAGAGGCAAATAAATACTCGACATCAACAGTGGCAGCAGTTTGGGAATGATATGATATGATATATGTATGTATATATAATATATATATATATATATATATATATATTCATACATAAATATATTATAAAGTTCGGGGAACCATCTAGCTTGTAGTACACAGTTTTTGCAACCGAAGTAGTGTTTATTAAACTTAATCAGCTTCATGGCAATAACACAACAGAAGGAAGTACGTCTCACTGACTTGCAGAGTTTTTATTTTTTGTGCTTTAAACAAAAAAAAGCGACAATTTTGAAAAGAAATAAATATTTTTTTTACTTTTTGCTATAATAAAT
>CM053028.1:207376178-207413879 GCA_028564925.1 Lithobates sylvaticus
GTCAAGTGTGGGGCCAGACATTGACCAAATTTCTTATAGTACCCTGTGGAGAAGCCGTCCGGGCCCGGGGAGGAGCCTATCTTAAGATTCTTGATGGTATCGAGGACCTCAGCTTGGGTGAACGGGGTCTCCAAAAGGTCACTGTGTTCCTTAATCAGTACCGGTAAGGGGAGGTCAGCTAAGAATTTGTCCCTGAGTGCTGAGGAGGTGCTAGGGTCTTGTTGGTACAGTTTGGTGTAGAATTGCTTGAAAGCGTACATTATCTTGGTCGGGTTCTGTGATAGATCCCCAGAAGCCACCTTAATTTTAGGGAATGTCTGCGATCGCTGTCTAGGGTTCAGTTTAGTTGCTAGGCGTGAGCCGATTCTGTCCTTTTGGGCGTAAAATCTTGCACCCGTCCAGCGAAGATGTTGCGCTGCTGCCGTGGTCAGGGACAAATTTAGTCGTGCTCGGGCTGAGTCAAGATTTGCGAGGGATGTAGGTGTGGGGTTCCGTTTGTGGGCCTTGGCTAGAATGCGGAAGTCCTCAGAAAGTTTCAAAGAGTCTGCTCTATGTGCTGCCTTGAGTTTAGAAGATAGCTGTATTAATTTCCCTCTAATCACTGATTTATGCGCAGCCCAGATGATAGTGGGAGAGATCTCTTCCGACTCGTTAAGAAGGAAGTACTCTTTGATATCAGATTCTATTTGGGAGCCATGAACGGGGTCGTTCAAGAGCGATTCTCTCAGTCGCCAGCGCGGGCGATGTTCAACCCCTACTGGTCTTTGAATTAGTAAGGTCAGCATGGAGTGATCCGAAAGAGAAGAATCCACAATTTTGGAATTCCTGATCAGGGGGGTCGTGGAAGGCCTTGTAAAGTTGTGGTCTATCCTGGCATAGGAATTGTGAGGGGCCGAGAAGTGTGTGTAGTCCTTCATATGTGGGTTAACCTCCCTCCAAGCGTCTATCAACCCTGCTGTGTTCAGGATTTTCGCTGTGGCCACACTTTGTTTGGAGGGCCGTCGGGGTTTGGTGGTGCCGTTCGTAAATTTGTCAAGTGAATAATCAAAGGCTATATTTGAGTCCCCCCCGAGGAAACCCGTACCTCTGAGGTGTTTTTGTAGCTTTTGGAGTAAAACTTCAAAAAAGGCCCTCTGGCCCTTGTTGGGAGTATAGTATGATACAAAAGTGTAAAGTTCCCCATCAATATAGCCAGATACTAGAATGTAGCGACCCTGCGGGTCCTTGATCGTTTCGGGTTGCGATAAGTTAATGTGCTTGGCAAAACAGACAGCGACCCCTTTCGTTTTATTTTCCGCCGAGGCCAGGAAGAATTGGGGGTAGTGTTGATGTAGGAAAGTGGGGTTAAACGTGGAAGGAAAATGTGTTTCTTGTAACAAGAGTATATCGGCATGTAAAGAGTGGTATTGTTGCAGAATTTTCCTACGTTTGATTGGAGAGTTGAGACCCTGTGTGTTGTGAGATATAATCTTTAAGGTAGGTGCACTGGTGGGTGTGTCAGCCATGGATCAGAAGGGAGTAGTTGGTAGCAAAAATTAGAGACTTACCCCGCCTACGGGAAAGGTGGATCAGGTTAACCTCTGGTCGCCCTAGAAGAAGGATCCTGGAGCCTGGGCAAGAAGACTGGGAACAGTTGAGGCATCTGCGATCTCGGGATGGAGCGGTTGGAAGGGGGAAGGGAAAAGAGATGAATAAGCAAAGAGGGAAAGAAAAAAGCAGCATATCATTAGGTGACATATAAAGCAATCCTGTGACAATCACATCCATCATGAATACATAAGGGTCCCCTGACCCTCGCCCACCCCTGAGACGGAATGGACTAGCCGTAACCGCCTCCAGTACCTGAGGAGCCGGAAGACCTCAGTAAGGATATCCGGGCTAGGAACCAGGTGCACCGGAGGTCTCCTGGTCCAAGTGAGGTGCACTGAATCCACCACAGACCCGCCACCTTAACTCATTCATAACCGAAAGCCCCAAAGGGACTCATCATTTCCTAACTACAGAGCGTCCCCTAAGGGAAAAGGAGAAAAAATAAGTAAATAAATAAATAAAATATCTCTGGCAAGTAACCCGCTCAGTAGAGCCGAGCCAATAGGTCCTTTGATTCCCGTCCGTCGTCCACCCCTCCCACCCCCCAGACAGGGGGGCAAGAGGGGGGGGCCGCCAGACGGGTAAAAAGCTTAAATAACAATGCGAGCTTGGAAGGGCCATCCCCGGTAGCTCCACCCAAGGTTAAATTATTTACTTTGGAGCATCTTATAGGGGGTAAATGAGCCATTTAATTAAATAGAAAGGCAAAAACAAAGAGAACAGTTGAACTTCTGAAAGGAGAGTTATGTATCTGTTTTGGAGCTACATTACTGGGAAACCTCCCCATCTACCTAAGTAGTGGTTAACAGAATTACAAACCAATGTAGGGTGGGACAGGCCTGGATAACTGCAACTCCAGAAAAATAAAAAATAAAAATAACCCCTGTCAGTGTGGAACATTGGTACTCCGAGGTCAAACACCATAGTAGAGAAGGATCTGCCCTCTGTTACGACTAAGGAATGTCGTCGTTGCAAGGTTTCCAACAGAATTGTAAACTGCGGTCACTAAGACCGAACGGGAAGATCAATGTTTAACAACAACCTAGTTCCCCGTGCATTTGGGGCAAGGGGGGCCATTCCCAATTCCGCCTACCCAAACAGGAGGGGGAACTGAGGGCCCAAAACTGACCCTTGACCCCAAAAGGGTGAACCAAAAACAGGAGACAATTGTATTTTGTGGTAACCGAGGATCAATGTCTCAGGTCGGTAAGTTTTCCTTCGTGCGCTTGGAGCCTTGCTTCAGCCAGGTGTGTTGCAGGGGGCTTGCTGGCGGAGGTCTCTTCGTCGAGGTCGGAGTTCCCCTGGTAGCCTGCGCCTTGTGCGGTTCTAGTTGAATCAGACCGAGCTGTATGAGAAGACGTTCACCTTCAGGGAAAGTGGAGAAGCCAAAGCCTTTGTTCCTGTAAGAGAAGTTCAGTCGAAGAGGAAAGGACCAGCGGTAAGCGATTTCCTTCTCCTGGAGGACTTGTAGTAATGGCTTGAGAGCTCGCCTTTTCTGTATCGTGTATGGTGAGATGTCGGCAAAGATTTGGATTTTGTGACCCTGAAAGTTGAGATTGGTTGCGTATCTGGATTTTCGCATCACTTCTTCCTTGGTCGCATAATAATGCGGTTTAACAATGATGTCGCGAGGAAGACCATCTGAGCGGGGTGCTTGCAGTGCTCTGTGGGCCCTATCCAGCTCCAGGTGGTGGTCAGGGATATCCGGAATTAGGCTTTTTATCAATGATTTCACTGTTTTCTGTACCTCTTTTTCGGTTTCGGGGATCCCCCTGACCCTGAAGTTATACCTGCTTGACCTATTCTCAAGGTCATCGATCTTAGAAAAAGCAGTCTCTAATTGCTCCTGTACTTCTTGCAGCCTGTTGGAATTTTGGTTAACCTGAGCTGCCGTTTGTTCCTGTGCCTGTTCTATAACATCCATTCTCATTCCAAACTGCTGCAGGTCTGCATGTAGTGAGTTAGTGATCTGTGTAACAGTGAGTGCCAGGCTTTTGGAAAGCATATTAGAGAAGGCAACCATCATTGAGGGAAAGTCAGTGGGGGCTGGGATGTCCTCTTGAGCTTCACTGACAGTGAGCATGAGGCCTGTGTGGGGGTCCATCATGGGAGTATTGGGACACACAGCGGTCAGACCACCCAGCAGGGATTCTGTGGAGGCTGGGGAGCTAGCAGGCTGAAGCGGGGGGTAGTCGGTACCTGTGAGGGCTTGTGTCATCTGATCCTGGTCCGCAATGGAGGATTCCTGATGCTCCGTGGGGAGAGGGCCTCGTGCTGCCGCCGCCATTTTGGCATAGCTGAGGGGGCCGGGAGACGCCGTCATCTGGCCAGGTAAGTCCCGCTTGGCTTGCGGGGATGACATCGATTTGTCCCTTGGGGTTTCCCCCGTGTGACTCGCCCGGTGTGCGGGGCGTGGGGGCGCTCTGTAGGCTCCGGTGGTCAGCGGGAGTCTGCGGTGGAGCGGAGCTCTAGATGCCGGCGGCCATCTTGGGAGCTGCCGCGCATGCGCCCTCTGGGTGTTGCATTTTTATTTTCCACACAGTATTTGCACAGCGATTTTTCAAACGTATTTTTTGTGGAAAAAATTGACTTTTTTTTTTATTTTAATGCACTAAAACACACTATATTGCTAAAATTTTTTATGAAATAAAAAAAGATGATCTTAGGCCGAGTACATGGATACCAAACACGACATGCTTTAAAATTGCGCACAAACACGCAGTGGCGACAAACTACATAAATTTTTAAAAGCCTTTAAAAGCCTTTACAGGTTACCACATTAGATTCACGGAGGAGGTCTACTGCTAAAATTACTGCCCTCGATCTGACCTTTGCGGTGATACCTCACATGCATGGTGCAATTGCTGTTTACATATGACGCCAGACCGATGCTTGTGTTCGCCTTTGCGCGAGAGAAGGGGGGGCAGGGGTGCTTTTTTTTTATTATTATTTAGCTTTTTTATTTTTTTTGTAAACTGTTCCTTCCATTTTTTTTTTTTTGTTATCATTTTTATTGTTATCTCAGGGAATGTAAATATCCCCTATGATAGCAATAGGCAGTGACAGGTACTCTTTTTAAAAAAAAAAAAAATTGGGGTCTATTAGACCCTAGATCTTTCTCTGCCCTCAAAGCATCTGACTACATCAAGATCGGTGTGATAAAATGCTTTCCCAATTTCCCAATGGCGCTGTTATATGTCCGGGAGGGGGGACATTCCCTCCCACTGCTTGTAAAAGCAGTCTAGAGGCGACTTAACCGCTAGAATTGCTTTTACATGAAAGCCAATCACTGGCTGAAAAGAATGATACCAAGATGATACCTAAACCTGCAGGCATCATTCTGATATAACCATTCAAAGTCCAGCAACATACTGGACATATATTGTAATCTTTTTTTTTTTTCATGCAGCCTCTTGGAAGAAAAGAGATTGATCGGTGGGTATGCCCACCATTAGAATACCTCCCTTCATCCACCCACTTCTAATGATGGACATACATGCACCATTTATATATGCCGAAGCATGGGGGCATCCTCCCGCAAAAGTTATGCCACGTACACACGGTCAGACTTTTCCACAAGCAAGCCTCCATCGGAATTTCGACCGTATGCCAATCGCTTCTCCGCCCCTGCTGCCCCCATGCTTCGGCATGTATGCTCTTTTTTTTTAACTGTGGTGGTGAAATCACATCCTACAGCATTGGAGTCACGGCTTTATGTATCGTGGGAGCAAACGCTGTTGCTGTCAAGATAAATAAATCCACGCTGCAGCTGAATGGCGCACCTGAAAACAAAAACATTATTAACAATAAAACACAATAAACAGTAAAGTATAACAAAATTACATACCTGAAAAGCAAGCATGATAAAACATAATAAAACATTGCAGAATAGAATACAGTGCTACAAAAGAGCGACAATAGAGAGAGAAAAGAGAGAGAGAACAATAAAACGACAACTATTTTTGTTTTTTTTTTTTTTATATTTTTTTTGGGGGGGGTTTGTACTTTTTTTTTTTTTTTTTTTTTTTACACTTTTTTTTTGTAACTATAATTTTAACAGTAACGGTCGGGTCTCAAAATGTGATGGCATTCTTGAGACCCTGTGAAAGTGTATCCTAGCCTGTGAAATGCTGTACCCTACGCTAAAACTTTACTAGTGAGTGGTAGCGTTCAAAACATTCACCAATGCAAAGACCAGCGCTTGCTACAGACACGACATCTTCTTTGGGGGGCTCGTTGGGTAGGGGTACTCGGGAGGACATAAGGATAATGCCTCTCATGCAGCCGACTTACTGCATTTGGTTGGGAATGGTGAGGTGCAGAACCGTCTGGATACAGAAGGTCTGTGACAACCTCTCCTTGGAATTCAAGGAAGGGTAAAGTCCCGCCTGAAGCTCCGTATAGAACATGAGCATTCAGCAAAGCCAATTGGAATAAATAAATAGACACTTTTTTGTACCAGCGTCTAGCCTTACGGGCAACTAGATACGGCGCCAACAACTGGTCGTTGAGATCCACCCCTCCCATATTTTGGTTATATTCGTGGACACAGAGGGTTTTCTTCACAACACCAGCCGCCGTACGAATTTGGACTGTCGTGTCTGCATGAAGGGAGGTAAGAATGAAAACATTCTTATTATCCCTCCACTTCACAGCGAGCAAATTATTACACTGAAAGCAGGCTCTCTCCCCCAGCCTAAGAGGGGAGTCTACAAGCCGCTGGGGAAAGCCCCGGCGATTAGGTCACACGGTGCCACATGCTCCAATCTGATGATCAAACAAGTGACTAACCAGTGGCACGCTCGTGTAATAATTGTCCACGTACAAGTGGTACCCCTTTCCGAATAAGGGTGACACCAAGTTCCACACTATCTTGCCAGCGCTCCCTATGTAATCTGGACAGTTCTCCGGCTCTACGTGACTATCTTTTCCCTCATAAACCGAAAAGCTCCATGTATAGCCTGTTGCTCTGTCACAGAGCTTATAGAGCTTGACCCCGTATCTGGCACGCTTGCTGGGAAGGTACTGTTTGAAAGACAAGCGGCCAGAAAACTTAATCAGGGACTCGTCAATGCCGACAACTTGATTGGGAGTAAACAAGGCTGCAAAACGTCGGTTGAAATGGTTTATGAGGGGCCGAATTTTGTAGAGCCGATCAAATTCAGGGTCTCCACGAGGATGACAGAGTTCATTGTCACTGAAGTGCATGAACCGCAAGATCTGTTCGTATCGTGCCCTGGACATGGAGGCAGAGAACACGGGCATATGGTGGACTGGTGAGGTGGACCAATAAGTCCTCAGAGTCGGGAATTTATGTATGCCCATGTTGAGGGAAAGGCCCAGAAAGGACTTAAATTCGGAAACCGTAATTGGTTTCCAATCTCTGGCAAGGGAAGGCAACTGGGGATTAGCGGCAATGTATTGACCAGCATATATATTACTTTGGTCCACAATAGATCTATAGAGATCTTCTGTGAAAAACAGCGAACATGGCTTAAAATCAGCTGTTTCCACCTGAATACCGGTTTGGCCAGTGAATGGGGGAAGTACAGGTTCTGCAGAAGTGGTGGACACCCAATCAGGATTGGCAAATTCTGCAGGAAGGACACTATGTGATCGACGGACCTGCCTTGGTCTTCTTCTTTTTGGTGGCAGCGGGACACTACTTGTGCTTGCCACCTCGCCAGCTTGAACTGCACTTATGGGACTCGCCACGTCACCAAGTGTTACTGCAGTGCTGGATGTACGTCCAGGGTGTACTAGGCCGCTGGTGCTTGCCAGTTCACCAGAAGGAATAGCGGCGCTAGTACTTTTCTGCTCCATACGAGAGACCTGCGGTTCTTGCATCTCAACAACAGCAGAAGATCGGGATCGGGTATGCCTGACCTCAGCAGGGACCACACCTCTGTCGTCAGAGCTATCTGTCATGGAGCCGCTGTTGTCTACAGGATCGTATTCTGAGCCTGATTCTGACAGATGAGTGACCTCCTCTTCACTATCTGTCATGCTCAGAAACGTGTAGGCCTGTTCACTAGTGTACTTTCGATTTGCCATTTTGGGCTCTAAATTTAGTAGTACACTAGTGAGATTCATAGGTAAAAAAGCTCCTGACTGTTAGCGACTGAATCAAAACGCTACCAAAGAAACTGTTAGCGATCGCAGGGATCAGACCTGACTCTGCGAACGCTGCAGTTATTTGTGCTTAGTGTTTTGTAAGTGACAGTGATCGATCGATACTGCACTTGGGTGGGCTGGGCTGGGCTGGGCGGAGGGGGAAAACGCAGGTGCTAGCAGGTATCTGGGCTGATCCCGCTAACAATGCATTTTTTGGAACCCTAAACTGCTGGGACGCTGGTATAGATCTGATCAGATATTGATCTGTTCAGATACTATACCACTAAGGGAGGTGTATGCTTTGCGCGTGGGTGTTTGCAGTACTGGCACTAACCTGGGGCGACACAGACCTTATTTGACCCTAAAACCTAATTGATATCACCCGCCGGGCGATCAGGGGGTTAAACCGTTATTGGGCAATAAATGGCGGGTGCCCTGACAGTATAAAAAACAAACTAACTAACCAGCGTCACCCGTAACAGTTATACGGTGATCACTGGTGAAAGGGTTAACTAGGGGCAACTGGCACTAACCTGGGGCGACGCAGACCTTATTTGATCCTAAAACCTAATTGATATCACCGGCCGGGCGATCAGGGGGTTAAAACCTTTATTAGGTAATATATGGGGGTACCTGACGCTATATAAAAACCTGACGGGGAACCTAAATAACTAAATAACTAACTGGCTAACCAGCATCACCAGTGACACTTATACGGTGATCACTGGTGAAAGAGTTAACTCTAGGGGCAATCAGGGGGTTAAAACTTTTATTTAGGTTGTAATATGGGGGTACCTAACCTATAAACCCATTTATGAACCTATATAAACCTGGCGGTTAACCAAAAAAAAATACTGGCTACCTAGCGGCACCAGTGACACTAATGCAGCGATCAGAAAAACGATTGCTTAGTGACACTGGCAAAAGGGGGTGAAAGGGTTACCTGGGGGGCAATCAAGGGGTTAAACCTTTATTAGGGGGGGTAGGGGGCTACCTTGGACCTAAAGGGGCCTAAAGCTAACTGCCCTGACAGTTATTACAGTCACAACTGACACTAAATGCAGTTATAAGTAGAGTTGAGCGGACACCTGGATGTTCGGGTTCGGCCGAACTTCGGAAAATAGTCCGGGTTCGGGACCGAACTTGACCCGAACTTGACCCCGAACTCCGAACCCTATTGAAGTCAATGGGGATCCGGACTTTTGAACACTAAAATGGCTGTAAAAAAGTCATGGAAAGGGCTAGAGGGCTGCAAATGGCAACAAAATGTTGTTAAGAGCATGGCAAGTGATCTGCAAACAAATGTGGATAGGGAAATAACTTAAAATAACATAAAAAAAAAATAAAAAAATGCTGGAGGCCCCCTTCTCAGCAGAAGAGGTACAGGAAGTCATTAAGAACCTCAGAAACTCAACGGCACGATGCCGCACATATGGTGGGAATACCCCAGAATACGCACTTTCTGGAAAAAAATCTTCAATTTAATGGATAAGATAGTGGGAAAATAAAATACTTGGAAATGAAAAAAAATGAAAAAATTATAATCTTGACCTAGGAGGACGAAATTCAAATGGAGTAGGAGGTTGAGGTGGCAGTGGATGTGGCGGTGTAGGTGGAAGCGGCGGTGGAGGAGGACGAGGTAGCCAACACTGGTTCAAAAATACAATGGCTGGGTAATGCTCAAACCAATAAAACAGCGCTGGCAAACAAAAATTGTGACAAAATAATAAATGATCCCACAAAATTGACAAACATCAATAATGTGTGTGAAGTGGTTACATGTCTGACACAAACCAATCCCATAAAAAATAAACTAGCATCAAATAATATGTGTGATAAATTATTACATAAGTGACATGATTGAATAATAACCATAAAATTATTTCATAGATACCAAAATTGAATAAGTGATCAATGTGGTAAGAAAATATATAAATAAAAAAAAAAAAAAGAATGTGAGTAAGTCCAGTTATTGTCCCAAAAAACCAAGAACCAAAATAAATGTACATATGAGCTCCTTCTTGGAATAGACTCACCGGGCTAGCAGACAGACAGAGCAGCAAAGCAGAGGGCAGATATGCAGACAAACTGTGGTTCGGCAAGTAGGCACAAAAGCAGAGCTGAATAAACAAGCCAGTGGGATGAGAGGATCCAGGGAGCGATGCATGCACACAAGGCACAGTGATGTTCTTGGAGACATTGTACCGATAATAGAAGAGAGCAAATTTTAAAGTGTTGTAGAAGGATTTTTAAAATGCGCGCTCTGCGCTACTTACAGGATGCATAAAGGAAGGCAAACTTCTCAGATACTTCCGCGGTTGCAGCTGGTTTAGCGTGCGCTCCACGGGAACAGGAAGTGGCGTCAGTGGTTAGATCCTTGGCCGGAAATTACGTCGACGCGTTTCGCCCCTCCTCCAGGGCGTCATCAAAAGACATCACTTCCGGCCAAAGGGATGTGATATTTATACTAGATGGAGAGCAGAAAACCCCTCCTTTTAACAGGTGTAGCTAGATGGAGAGCAGAAAACCCCTCCTTTTAACAGGTGGAGCTAAACGCCAAAACATGATCAGAGGGGATAAGATCACTTATTGTCCTGCATGATCATCATATGAGTTTGCATAAAGCCTTTAATAAGCTGGCGATAAAAAAAGGGGGGGGGGGGGGGTAAACCCCGACAATTACAATGTACAGTAAAAACAAATAACACATAGTGTATACAATATACAATATGCCGTAAATAAGCAAAATTGTTAAAAAATATACATATAAAATGTAATTAGAATTACATATATATAAGAACATAATCCCAGGATTAGGAATTTGAACTTGCAGTATAATATATTATCCCTTAAAAACTTATTTTAAAATGAAAATTGAAATTAAAGTAATTGATTTGTCCCAAAAGTTTGGAAATCCCTCTCCCGGACATTAACTGAAAAAATAATTAAAAATAAATAATATAAAAAAATATATAAATAAAATAAAATAAAATTAAAATAAAATTAAAAATAAAAAATAAAAAAAAATAAAAAATAAAATAAAAATGAAATGAAAATAAAAATAAAATTAAATTAAAAAAAAAAAAATAAAAATAAAAAAAATAAAAAAAAATTAAAATTAAAAAAACCTAAAAAATAAATAATAAATAAAATATAAAAATAAAAATAGAAATAAAAAAAAATATATAAATAAAAAAATATAAATAAAAAATAAAAAACAAAACAAAACTGAAATGCCCAGAAATAGGGAGGGACCAAACTACCAGTTGGACAAAAAGCAATTTAAATCCAAATCAATATTGATACCCAAAGGACTTAAAGTCCGCAGTCTATGGATCCATTGTGTCTCGTTCTGGGAAATTGAACGTTTTAGGTTAGAACCTCTCCAGTGCTGTTCCACCTTGTCAATTCCACAAAACGTCAAGACACTAGGATCTCGATCATGGAACTTTCTGAAATGGTTGGAGAGGCTGTGGTGTTTGTATCCTTTCCTAATTCTGTTAACATGCTCCCTCAACCTCACCCCCAGTGGTCTAGTGGTTCTCCCCACATATTGGAGCCCACAGGGGCAGGCAAGCAAATATGTCACGTGCGTGGTCCCACACGTGATAAACTTTTTGATCTCATAAGACTTTCCAGTAGAAAAAGAGCTAAACTGCATGATTTTTCTTTTCCTGAATTTTGATGTTCTACACATCATGCATCTCCCACAGCTGTAAAAACCTGTCTGGTCCAAAAAGGTGAACAATTTTTTGGGGGGGTTCACAACATTATGTGCCAATTGCAGTCTCAGGGTGGGAGGCTTGGTGTAAATAAAATTAGGCCGACTGGGTAATACCGATTTTAGCTCTTTGTCTTCCATTAAAAGAGGCCAGTGTTTTTTTTATAATTTTCTCAAATTCTTTATACTGGCGATTATATCCAGTTAAAAAAGCTGTGCCAAAATCTTGTTGCTTTTTAGGTTTCTTCCTAAATAAATCATCTCTATTCATTTCTCCAATATCCTCTTTAATCCGCTTGAGATCTTCCAGATTGTATCCTTTATCTTGAAACCGCTCTAGGATCAGGTTCGCCTGTGAGTTGTAATCTTCTTTCTTGTTACAATTTCTCCTGACCCTGAGCATTTGGCTTTTAGGAATTCCGCCTAGCCACCTGGGATGGTGGCAACTGGTAAGTGGAATATATCCATTCCTATCTACATCTTTAAAAAATGTGCGTGTGAACAATTTATTTCCTTCCTTAAAGATTGTCAGATCCAAGAAATGTATCTCCTTGTCACTAAAAACTTCTGAGAAGGAAATGCCAAACGGATTATTACTCATTCCATCCAGGAAAAATTTAAAAGATTCTTGCGATCCTGCCCAAATAACTATGATGTCATCTATATATCGTTTATATAGTTTCAGCTGTGGGATGTTTAGACTATAAATGGCCTCCTTTTCCCAGAAGCTCATAAAAAGATTGGCAAAACCGATGGGGCATATTTAGCCCCCATCGCGACGCCCTTCTTTTGTCTAAAAAATTCTTTTTCATGCCAGAAAAAATTATGACTCATAGCCAGATCTAAGGTTTGCAGAATGAATGTTTTTTGTTTTTCTTTAATATTAAGATTTCCCAATGCCCAATCAACGGCCTGTAGGGCATGGGCTTGCTGGATATTGGTGTAAAGAGAATTTACGTCTATACTTGCTAGAATACAGTTCTCATCCACAGTCATTGGCCTAATAAGCTCTATTAAATCCTTGCTATCCTTGAGGGCATTGGGTGGTGAGTGGCTGTAAAAAATAATCCAAATATTCACCAATTCTGGAGAACAAAGATTCAATTCCACTTATTATTGGTCGCCCAGGCGGCTTCAGTGGATTTTTATGTAATTTTGGTAGCTGATATATCACTGGAACTCTAGGAGCATCTGGGATCAAATATCGTGCTTCTTTTTTCTTCAAGATGCCATCAGTTGTTGCTTTCTTTATTAATTTCTTCAGTTTATCTTTAAACTTCTTAGTGGGGTTTCCTTTTTGTTTTTCGTAGGTATCTTGGTCTCCAACCCAATCTATTGAGCTCATCTAGGTAATCATTTTTGTTGAGTATTACTACTCCACCGCCCTTGTCGGCTGACCTAATTACTATGTTCTTGTTCTTTTCCAATAGCTCCAACCCATTTTCCAAATCTTTTTTCCCGCTATTAGGTCGTAAGGTGAGCTTCTCTAAGTCCTGTTCGACCAACGACTTGAAAGCTCCCACAAAATGATTATTGGAAATTTGGGGATTGAAGGTGGAATTATTTTTCAAAGAACTGTGTAAATAGACCTCAGAACATGGTTCTACTGGTGGCTTGTTTTTGGCATAACATTTTTTAATATTGATTTTCCTAATAAATTTTTGAAAATCGATAAAAACATCGAATTTGTTCAAATTCCTATCCATAGCAAAATTTTAGACCGAGGTCTAAAAACTTTTAATTCATCTTTCGTGAAGGTGGCATCACTGAGATTAAAAATTCCTTCCATTAGGTTTCTCTTTTTCGCTTGCTTTTTACCTCCTCTGCATCCTCTAATTCTTCTATTCTTCCTTCTTCTCCTAACATCTGGGGGGCCATAGGGGTGCCAGGGGATCCATTCCTCCTCCTTCCTGTTCAGTTGGTGGGATTGTGCTTCCCCCGACCTTTGGGTGTCCCACCACCCCCCCCCTCTGCGAAGGTGGTCCTCCAGATCCTCTCCTCTGAAAATCCCCTCTTGTGTTATTGGGGTACCATCCTCGTCCCCCTATTTGGTGGTGGCCCATAGCGGGTTGATTTGTAGGCCAGGGCTGACCACCATAATTACCTCCTCCTCTATGGTCATGTCCTCTCCAATTGGAGGGAGGAAAATAGTTAGATTGTCCTGGGGCCAAAAATTGGCCACTGGAGTTACTTCCTCTAGTGTCATGGCCTCTCTGGCCATGAGATCCTCTGTTGGATGTATAACCATATTCATACACCAGGGGTTCATATCGATTGTGGGTGGAAACTCCATATTGGGGTGTCATAGAAACATGATGGTCCCTATATTGGTGACTGCCTCTCTCATCATCTCTAGAGGAACCATCATATCTTCTCACCGGAGTTTTTGGGATTCTAGTATTATCCAGCATTTGTTTGGGATTGCTGCTGGATTTCTAGCAGAATTACTAGATCCTTCAGCCACCTCTTGCCATTTGTAGACCTTATGAGTTTTGTAGTCATTGGAATCCCTCAGAAACTTTTTGATTTTTTTCTTTTGGGTATCTTTGTCTACTTTGTCTGCAAAATCTTGCAGCTGTTTTAATCTTTCTTTATGTTCTCCTGATGCAATTGAAGGGCCCAATTTAGATTTAATTGTCTTGATGTTATTTTCAATCAATAGCAATTTTTTTCTCTTTCTGGCAATTAACATACCTAAAGTTTCCTCTCACTATGGTTGAAAAAGGAGAACCATTCGCTCTCTAGGTCTTTATCCACCAGACCCCGTCATTGGGAGTAATATCCCATCTTAAAATCTAGGGGTGATTTTATCTTTTACATATTTATTCAGGGTAAATATGTCCCACCAAGTTCTAATTTGTTTGTCAAGAGCATTTTTTAAGTGCTTGAAATCTTGGTTAATATCTATAGATTCATTATTTTGTGTGAGAAAAATAATCTGCATTCAAGTTTCTACTATTAGTGAAAGTGAAAATTTCCATAGCTGCCAAATACACTCCCAAAAAAAGGGAAAATAATATATAAACAAAGAAACGGCGCTGGAATAGACGTGTGCAATATTGAACGAGAAAAAGAAAACACAAAAAATGTGCAGCTGCTGATAAGAAAGTGCTATAACCTTCAAAAAATGCTCAAACCAATAAAACAGCGCTGGCAAACAAAAATTGTGACAAAATAATAAATGATCCCACAAAATTGACAAACATCAATAATGTGTGTGAAGTGGTTACATGTCTGACACAAACCAATCCCATAAAAAATAAACTAGCATCAAATAATATGTGTGATAAATTATTACATAAGTGACATGATTGAATAATAACCATAAAATTATTTCATAGATACCAAAATTGAATAAGTGATCAATGTGGTAAGAAAATATATAAAAAAAAAAAAAAAAAAGAATGTGAGTAAGTCCAGTTATTGTCCCAAAAAACCAAGAACCAAAATAAATGTACATATGAGCTCCTTCTTGGAATAGACTCACCGGGCTAGCAGACAGACAGAGCAGCAAAGCAGAGGGCAGATATGCAGACAAACTGTGGTTCGGCAAGTAGGCACAAAAGCAGAGCTGAATAAACAAGCCAGTGGGATGAGAGGATCCAGGGAGCGATGCATGCACACAAGGCACAGTGATGTTCTTGGAGATATTGTACCGATAATAGAAGAGAGCAAATTTTAAAGTGTTGTAGAAGGATTTTAAAAATGCGCGCTCTGCGCTACTTACAGGATGCATAAAGGAAGGCAAACTTCTCAGATACTTCCGCGGTTGCAGCTGGTTTTAGCGTGCGCTCCACGGGAACAGGAAGTGGCGTCAGTGGTTAGATCCTTGGCCGGAAATTATGTCGACGCGTTTCGCCCCTCCTCCAGGGCGTCATCAAAAGACATCACTTCCGGCCAAAGGGATGTGATATTTATAAAAATATATAAATAAAATAAAATAAAATTAAAATAAAATAAAATTAAAAATAAAAAATAAAATAAAAATGAAATGAAAATAAAAATAAAATTAAATTAAAAAAATATAAAAATAAAAATAAAATTAAAATAAAAAAAATAGAAATGAAAATAAAATTAAAATGAAAAAGAAAAAAAAAAAATAAATAATAAATAAAATATAAAAATAAAAATAGAAATAAAAAAAAAAAATATATAAATAAAAAAATATAAATAAAAAATAAAAAACAAAACAAAACTGAAATGCCCAGAAATAGGGAGGGACCAAACTACCAGTTGGACAAAAAGCAATTTAAATCCAAATCAATATTGATACCCAAAGGACTTAAAGTCCGCAGTCTATGGATCCATTGTGTCTCGTTCTGGGAAATTGAACGTTTTAGGTTAGAACCTCTCCAGTGCTGTTCCACCTTGTCAATTCCACAGAACGTCAAGACACTAGGATCTCGATCATGGAACATTCTGAAATGGTTGGAGAGGCTGTGGTGTTTGTATCCTTTCCTAATTCTGTTAACATAATCCCTCAACCTCACCCCCAGTGGTCTAGTGGTTCTCCCCACATATTGGAGCCCACAGGGGCAGGCAAGCAAATATGTCACGTGCGTGGTCCCACACGTGATAAACTTTTTGATCTCATAAGACTTTCCAGTAGAAAAAGAGCTAAACTGCATGATTTTTCTTTTCCTGAATTTTGATGTTCTACACATCATGCATCTCCCACAGCTGTAAAAACCTGTCTGGTCCAAAAAGGTGAACAATTTTTTTGGGGGGTTCACAACATTATGTGCCAATTGCAGTCTCAGGGTGGGAGGCTTGGTGTAAATAAAATTAGGCCGACTGGGTAATACCGATTTTAGCTCTTTGTCTTCCATTAAAAGAGGCCAGTGTTTTTTTTATAATTTTCTCAAATTCTTTATACTGGCGATTATATCCAGTTAAAAAAGCTGTGCCAAAATCTTGTTGCTTTTTAGGTTTCTTCCTAAATAAATCATCTCTATTCATTTCTCCAATATCCTCTTTAATCCGCTTGAGATCTTCCAGATTGTATCCTTTATCTTGAAACCGCTCTAGGATCAGGTTCGCCTGTGAGTTGTAATCTTCTTTCTTGTTACAATTTCTCCTGACCCTGAGCATTTGGCTTTTAGGAATTCCGCCTAGCCACCTGGGATGGTGGCAACTGGTAAGTGGAATGTATCCATTCCTATCTACATCTTTAAAAAATGTGCGTGCGAACAATTTATTTCCTTCCTTAAAGATTGTCAGATCCAAGAAATGTATCTCCTTGTCACTAAAAACTTCTGAGAAGGAAATGCCAAACGGATTATTACTCATTCCATCCAGGAAAAATTTAAAAGATTCTTGCGATCCTGCCCAAATAACTATGATGTCATCTATATATCATTTATATAGTTTCAGCTGTGGGATGTTTAGACTATAAATGGCCTCCTTTTCCCAGAAGCTCATAAAAAGATTGGCAACTGTTTTTTATTTTTATTTATATTTTTTTTATTTATATATTTTTTTTATTTATATTTTTATTTTTATATTTTATTTATTATTTATTTTTCTTATTATTATTTTTTACTTTCTTTTTCATTTTAATTTTATTTTCATTTCTATTTCTATTTTTATTTTAATTTTATTTTTATTTTTATTTTTTTTAATTTAATTTTATTTTTATTTTCATTTCATTTTTATTTTATTTTTTATTTTTAATTTTATTTTATTTTAATTTTATTTTATTTTATTTATATATTTTTTTATATTATTTATTTTTAATTATTTTTTCAGTTAATGTCCGGGAGAGGGATTTCCAAACTTTTGGGACAAATCAATTACTTTAATTTCAATTTTCATTTTAAAATAAGATTTTAAGGGATAATATATTATACTGCAAGTTCAAATTCCTAATCCTGGGATTATGTTCTTATATATATGTAATTCTAATTACATTTTATATATATATTTTTAAACAATTTTGCTTATTTACGGCATATTGTATATTGTATACACTATGTGTTATTTGTTTTTACTGTACATTGTAATTGTCGGGGTTTACCCCCCCCCCCCTTTTTTTATCGCCAGCTTATTAAAGGCTTTATGCAAACTCATATGATGATCATGCAGGACAATAAGTGATCTTATCCCCTCTGATCATGTTTTGGCGTTTAGCTCCACCTGTTAAAAGGAGGGGTTTTCTGCTCTCCATCTAGCTACACCTGTTAAAAGGAGGGGTTTTCTGCTCTCCATCTAGTATAAATATCACATCCCTTTGGCCGGAAGTGATGTCTTTTGATGACGCCCTGGAGGAGGGGCGAAACGCGTCAACGTAATTTCCGGCCAAGGATCTAACCACTGACGCCACTTCCTGTTCCCGTGGAGCGCACGCTAAACCAGCTGCAACCGCGGAAGTATCTGAGAAGTTTGCCTTCCTTTATGCATCCTGTAAGTAGCGCAGAGCGCGCATTTTAAAAATCCTTCTACAACACTTTAAAATTTGCTCTCTTCTATTATCGGTACAATATCTCCAAGAACATCACTGTGCCTTGTGTGCATGCATCGCTCCCTGGATCCTCTCATCCCACTGGCTTGTTTATTCAGCTCTGCTTTTGTGCCTACTTGCCGAACCACAGTTTGTCTGCATATCTGCCCTCTGCTTTGCTGCTCTGTCTGTCTGCTAGCCCGGTGAGTCTATTCCAAGAAGGAGCTCATATGTACATTTATTTTGGTTCTTGGTTTTTTGGGTTTTACTTTTTTTTTTGATTTATATATTTTCTTACCACATTGATCACTTATTCAATTTTGGTAAAAATAATTTTTTATTGAGTATTGTACAGAACATGTTATGCAACAAGCAAGAAATACAAAGCAAATTAACATACATGTGAACTTCCACAGTAATGGGGGATAGTTACAAAAACGACAATGTCTCCATGTTTATTGGAAGTTTCATCAAACAGGTTAGAACAGGTTAATGTTTAATTCTGAATCTGACCAAAGAGAGGTATCTCTGAGCAGAGTAAAGATAGAGAGGGTTGCCCCGGATCAGGTCCCCAGAGGACCCGCACCTGGGCCGAAAAGAAATGGGAGAAGGGGGGGGGGGGTAGGGGGAGGGGAAGGGAGGGAAAAAGGGGGGGGGGGTTCCAGAATGGGGCAGGTGGGGTTATTTGGTGTGCGTTTGGGATCAGGATCCACAGGATCATGGATCGTTGGGGCCCAGCCACCTCGGTACGTTTATTCTGCTTAATTTAAAGGACAATTCGCCATTAGAGCATGAATCAGGGTGAATGTGCTAAGAAGCGCTGTGTGGTCTTAAAGTAAGTCCAGCACGCCCATGTTGTCGTAAACTTCTGGATACGTTCCTGTGAAATGTGTACCAGTTCTTCCATTTCTTCAATTTTAGAGATCCTCGAGAACCATTCCCTAATTGTTGGGATGTGTGTAGATCGCCAATGAACCGGGATGCACAACCTGGCGGCGTTTACCATGTGCATGGCAAGAGATTTAAAATATTCCGACCTGGTCAGATGAGTATGGTGCAGGAGGTATTGGGCTGGGGAGTAGGTTAGAGTGTAGGTGGTGACCTGTGCAATAATGTCATGTACCTCCTTCCAAAACGGCTGGAGTTTCTCGCATTCCCACCAAATGTGGAGCATCGTTCCTCTGTCTGAATTACATCTCCAGCATATGTCGGGGGTTGATGGGGAAAATTTGTGTAGTAGGTGTGGGGTTCTGTACCACCTTGTTTTGATTTTGTAGCAGTTCTCTTGGATCGCCACATTAAGGGAGCCCTTATGGGCGTACTCGTTAATAAGCGCCCAGTCCTCTTCTGTGAGAGAGAGTTGAAGCTCGGTTTCCCATGCAGTGCGGGAGGAGTCTGGTAGGTTGGGTGTTTCTTCTAGGAGCATATTGTATATAGTGGAGATTAAGTGTCTTTGTGGGGGATGGCTTGTACTTAGTTTCTCAAATGGAGTTAGGGGTCTGGACCATGTGTCGTTTGTGGCTTTCGTGGATAAGAAGTGCCTAATCTGCCTGAATGACCAAAACGAGAAAGAGTTGGAGAGTGATGTCGCCACTAGATCTTCAAAGGTTCGGGGGACACCCTGTGAAAAGAAGTGGTGTGCCAAGACTCTTCTATGTGGCCAGTCATGTAGGAGGTAGTTGGTCGACAGACCTGGCGTGAAGTCGGGGTTTCCCCTTAAGGGAGTCAAGGGCCCCGGGGTTGAGGAAAGTGCTGTTGATCTAATCGTTTTCCTAAAAGTTTCAAGGGAGGGAAGTACAGTGGGGTGTGTCTTGGTCTCTAGGGGCCAGGAGCTAGACGGTACCCAAGGGAGGGAGTCTAGCGGTGGGCCTATGTCTGCTTTCTCTAGTGTGACCCAAACCTTTCCGGGTTCATGAATGTTCCAATCAATCAGGCGGGTCAAATGACAGGCTGAGTAATATTTGTGAAGGTCCGGCAGTCCAATGCCACCCTTCAGTTTGGAACACGTTAGGCGTGAGTACTTAATACGGGGTGGGGAATTCTTCCAGATAAAAAGCGAGGACGCCCTCTTATATGTAGCAAAGAATGATGGCGGGAGGCTAATGGGGATACACTGAAAAAGATACAGAAATCTCGGCATAACTATCATTTTTAAGAGGGCCGCCCGACCAAACCAGGATACATTAAGATTGCTCCAGTCACTCATGTCTTGCTGGGCTTTCTTTAATGCCCTTAAGAAGTTTTCATTGTACATCTGAGCTAGGCTTGTAGTGATTTGTATGCCAAGGTAAGTGATGGCTTTCTGACTCCAAAGGAAAGGGAGGGATTTTTGACATAGGTCTACTTCATTTTTGGGGAGAGAAATGTTTAGGGCGTGGGATTTTGTGTAATTGATCTTTAAATTTGATATGGACCCAAAGTGTTCCAGGTCTTTTAGGAGGTTGGGTATGGAGGTGAGGGGGGAGCAGAGGGATAGGAGTATGTCATCTGCGAAAGCAGCCACTTTGTATTCCTTGTCTTGTATTAGGATGCCTTTTATATCGGGGTTATCCCTTAGCCTGTTGAGAAAAGGCTCCAGTGTAATGACAAAAATTAAGGGAGACAAGGGACATCCCTGGCGAGTTCCATTTCCTATAGGGAAGGCGTCCGATAGGTGGCCGTTAACCCTGACCCTTGCCTTGGGAGAGGAGTACAGGGCCGAGATATGTGAGAGCATACGGGTGTTGAGACCCAGTACTTTCAGGGTCTCGTACATGTAATCCCAGGCCACTCTATCGAACGCCTTCTCAGCGTCTAGAGAAAGGAAAAAACCTCTGGCTGCGGAATTCGTAAGCCTGTGGTGTAGATTCAGCACTCTGATAGTGTTGTCCCTTGCCTCCCTTCCTGGTATGAAGCCCACCTGGTCCAGTGAAATAATGCTGGGTAGGATTGGGGACAATCTGTTGGCTAGAATTTTTGAGTACAGTTTGATATCAACATTTAAAAGGGATATGGGCCTGTAGTTCTGTACTAGGGTTGCATCTTTCCCCTCTTTAGGGATGACAGCGATGTGGGCTTCTAGCATGTGGCCTAATGAGGTTTGTGGGGTTGCCATGGCATTGAAGACAGTTATTAATTTTGGGGACAGGATATTGGAGAAGAGCTTAAAGTACTGCAAGGTGAACCCGTCGGGGCCAGGGCTTTTGCCCGGTTTCATCTGTTTTATTGCAGATTGTAGTTCTTCTAATGAGAGGGGCTTTTCCATTTCTTGGGTTTGGTCTTTCGTGAGGGATTTCGGGCAGTATTGTGCAAGGAAGTCCTTAATAGCTTCTGTCCTTTGTTCTGCCTGATCTTTATTTTGTGTAGTAGGTTTCAGGTTGTATAGTTGCTTATAATATTTCTCAAATCTGTCTGCTATTTCTGCGTTTTTAAAAAGGGGCCTACCATGTGTGCCTTGTATCTGATGTATCGTATTGGAGGGTTTAGATGCTTTCACTGCTCTCGCCAATAGCCTCCCGCATTTATTGCCTTGCTCGTAGAAAATTCTCTGATGCAAGACATAACGGCGTCTTGTCTGTTTACCTAACTCCTCCAACAGCAAGGAGCGGGAAAGAGACAGTTCCTGCAGGGAGTTTTGCGATTGTGAGAGTTTGTGTGAGGACTCTAGACGTTTAATCTTATCTATCAATTTAATTATAGTGTCCTGACGTGCTCTTTTCATTATACCCGCTTGCTTCATCAGTTCACCCCGTATAACACATTTGTGTGCCTCCCATACTGAGATGGGTGAGATGTCATCAGTGGTGTTAGTTATAAAATATTCTCGCATTATATTCGCTAGGCGTGTGGTAAATTCTACGTCTTTTAGCAGGGCCGAGTTAAGTCTCCAGGTTTTAGATTTCTGTACTGAGTCTGGAAAGGTTAGGGAAATCGAGATGGGATGGTGATCTGATAAGTACATGGGCTCTATTGTGGCCCGTGTAAGGTATGGCAGGTCGGGTTGGGAGAGGAAGAAATAGTCTATACGTGAGTATTTTTGGAATGGTGCAGAGTAAAATGTATAGTCTTTCACCGTAGGAAACAAGGTGCGCCATGTATCGTGCAGGTTGAGGTCCTGGAGCTGCAGTTTAATCTGTCGGAGAGCCCGGAATGCTAGAGTAGAGGAGCCTGTGGATGTGTCTATGGCGGGGTGCAGTGGGGTGTTGAAGTCTCCTCCAAGAAGGACAATACCCTCTTTGAAGGAAAGGAGGAGTTCTTTGATTTTTCTGAAAAATGAAACTTGGTGCTCGTTTGGGGCGTAGATGTTTGCTAATGTCAAGGGTTTGGATGCATAGTGGCCTTTGAGGAATACAAACCTGCCGTCAGGGTCTATTAAGGAGTCTGATATTTGGAAAGGGGCATGTTTGGATATTAGGATTGAGGTGCCCTTGGTTTTTGCCAGGGGGTTTGTGGAGTGGAAGGCAGTGTGATAAATATGATTGGTAATCTTAGGGATGGCGTTTGAGCGGAAATGGGTCTCTTGGAGAAAAAGAAACTGGGCTTTCTGTTTGGTAAGGGCTGCTAGTACCTGTGAGCGTTTTTCGGGGAGGTTCAAGCCTTTAACATTAAGTGACACACATTTCAGCTGTAGGGGGTCATGGTTCAGCGGATCATTGGCCATTGTATTATGGAGCGTGGGGTCTTACTGGAGAGGGGTCAGATGGGGCTTACACCTGCGGATATGTCCTTAACGCGTTCCGAGGTGGCTGGGCTGGGGGGGGGGGCGGTTTGGGGCGATCAGAGGGGTATAAGGGTGTGGGCGAAGGAGGGGAAGTTAAGGATAGTGCTGTTAGGTAGGAGGCAGAGGAGGGTAAGGGAGGGCGAGAGTGAGGGGGGCAGGAGGCGAATGGGTCTGGGGAGGTAGGGAGGGGGGGAGGGGAGGAAAAGGATAGGGGTAAGGAGGATAGGCAGATAGAGGTGTGTAGGTAGAGCTGCCGAGGGGTAGGGGCAGCAGATAGATGGATGAAACTGTGAGGGTCAAAGGTCTCACAGGGGGGGAAAAATACCAGAGGTGGGAGGGAAGTTCCCTACCACCTGGAGGGTGGGAGGCTGGATGTTCAGCAGGCTTACTAAGTAGGACTGCTGTGGGGGTATAGTGAGAATGCCCGGGATCAACGAGAGCTGCATTTTGGAGGATCTGGTTAGTTTTAGTTGAGAGGGGAGGTGGGTGCCATTGATGGGTAAGAGTAAACTCAACTTGTCGTTGAGGTGCTGCAATATGATCAGATAACCTTAACGAAAAAGTACAAGAACAACAGTACTAGAATGTTTGAAAATTACAATAACCATTAATTGTGTATCGGCCTGCAAGTCTGATAAAAAAAAAAGTGAGATGGATAAGCATTTAAAAATAATAATTAGAGGGGGGGGGGGGAAAGAGAAAAAGAAAAAACATAAGTATGCACATTAAGCATATAACCATAAGAACCTTCTGATTCAACACTATTAAGTGATGTAGTATTCTAAGGGCCCTGTCGGCTCATGAGGGCAGAGAGGGGGGGGAGAGGGGACCACCCAACTGTCCGTCTCCCCCCTCCCTCCCCCTGGAAGCATCCGACGTCACCCTTCTCGTGGGCATTGGTCCGTGGGTGTTGAGGGACACCCTTCATTATTTGCTAGGTAAAAGATGGGGGCACCCCAAGTTCCGTGGCATTCGTCTTGTCTATTGGGAGGTGTTAGATTCTAATTGGTAGTATCCTCAGTAAAACAATGCCTTTTAGATAGATAGCTAGACAGGGCGGGCGTCGTCACAGGGACCGTTGGGACCAGTGCGTGGTATGAGTTTAAAGTGTGGGTACTTATGGCTGCAATTCGAGGTTAGGCTTCCCCGGGCGCTTAAGCCGGTGGCTCGACTCTGGTCTATCCAATGAGTTTGGATTTCTCAGGAGGGGGACGACCCCGGGTGTGGGGATGGGGAGAGTATAAAGTACTGGTTGAGCCTCGGTCCCAGGGACAAAACCCGCCAGGACTGTAGCACAATGCGGAGATGTTCTCCTGAAGGGGTAAAAGAAGCTCAAGTAATGTGTCATGGTCTCCAGGGATAAAGTAGACTCAATCGGGGGGGTAGGGGGGAAAAGACTACGTTTGCAGCACAGGTGCTCTGGCAAGATGCGTTAGCAGCATAGTGAGCGTAGGGAGTTCATGGTGAGTGCTCTGAGTCTTTAGTAATGCTCAGCGTTGAGGAATGGATATAGTTCTCCTGGTAGTCTGTTATGAGTCTCACCTGGTTTCATTTTGTAGCAGAGCTTGCATGTGGGTGCCTCCTTCAATAGGCCTTGGAGATTGTGATGTGGCTGGGTAGTTGTGTCTGTATGCCATCGATGGGGGGAGTCCACATCCTTCTGGGGTGTTCCGCTGAACGCGCCTTCTGGGTGTCCAGGGTCGCGGTCGGGTAGGGAGTACCTTCTCGGGCCTAGTAGAGCTGGAGGTGGATCAGGAGTGTCAGCGTGGGGGGTAGTAGTTATAGGAAGGCCTTAAAAGGCATGCGGGGTATAAGCGAGGCAATGAGAAAATAAGGAAAATGAAAGCTGAAGAAAAAAAAAAAAAAAAAAACAAGAAGGGAGGGAACGTAGTCCTTGGATGTTACTCACAGGCCGGTACATCGTACTTCAAGAGGTGTTTTAGGCGTCCGGATGGTCTCTGCGTGGAGTGACAGGAGGACCCGGCGTTCGCTGTTGAGAGTCGCGGCGGGGAGGACGAGCTTCGGGTGACTGACGGCTCGAGCCTCTTCTTCTTGAGCGGTGGCGCTGGGTTTTCGGTGAGAGGTTATGCGATGTCGGTCGCCAGGGTTCCGACGGGAAGTGGAAAGGGCACCAGTCCGGAAGCTCTATCAAGGGGATATCAAGTTGCTCGCAGAAGGATGGTAAGTCGTCAGGCGAACGTAGGAGTGCAGTGCGACCTCTAGCGGAGGCGGACAGGCAGAACGGGAACTTCCACCGATATTGGATGTTGTGGGTCCTCAATTGGTCCAGTAGGGGGCGAAGGGCTCTTCTGCTCTGTAGTGTGGTTGGGGAAAGGTCCTGAAAGAGCTTTATTTCGGCTCCATTGTATAACACACGGCCCCTGTCCCTTGCCTTTCTCAGGATAGCTTCCTTTAACGGGAAATTAACTATGCAACAAATTACATCCCTTGGGGGCTCGTTGTCTCGGGGTGGCGGTCTCAGTGCCCTATGCGCCCTTTCCATTTCAATTGGCGAGTCAGCTGGTCTCTCCAATAAGTCATTAAAAATGGCGCAGATGGTCTGGGGCAGGGCGCCCGCGTCCAGGCCCTCGGGCACTCCGCGGACTCTAACGTTGTGCCTGCGGCCTCTATTGTCAAGGTCTTCCACTTGACGGTGGAGGTCAAATAAGTAGGCCAATTGTGAATCATGGGCTCGTTGTACTTGCCTTATGGCCGCCGTATGCAGCTGTGTCGTCTGTTCCACGTCCGAGAGACGTGTGGCTACCAATTGTATGTCCGTTTTCAGGTCGAGGATAGCTGCCGACAGAGTGCTAGTTATGTTGCTGGTGATGTCGGTAGCTACTCTGTGAAGGTCAGCTAGGCTCACAGCATGGGTTGGTAGTTCGTCTGTGTGGGCGCTTCCATCCGAGTGTGAGTCGGATCTGTTCTCTGGGGAGTAAGGCCCTGCGGCCTGCATCGCCTCGTGGTTGTCAGACCGGAGGGAGCGAAACAGCTCGGGGATATTACGGCCGTGCTGCGACCCGTTGTCCCTCGGTGTTCGGGAGGCTGAGACGCTTCTATTGGATTTACCCATTGCGGAAAAGTAGGGCAATTTCCCCAGAAAAGAGGATATTTCGTCCTCGATATGCAGGAGCTCTAAGCTTAAGCAGCCATCTTCGGTCCCGGCCAAGCCACGCCCCCCCATTGGCTCTGGACAGGCGGCTGCGCTTGTCTGTGATAACGCACCCCTGCCGTGCTAAATACACGTTCAGATATATACACTGGCGGCAGGGCAGGCCAGCACCTCCAAAGGCGTAAAGGGCAAGCTCAGGCCATGTGCCCAATTTGGAGACCCAGAAGTTGAAGGGGGCAGACCCGTCATGCAGTACGTGTAGGCGTGTGCACACATACTGCTCCACCATGTTGGTGAAATGCTGCCTCCTGCTAAGACGTTCCATCTCAGCTGGTGGTGCTGGTTGTTGTGGCGTGCTGACAAAGCTTTTCCACATTCCGTCTATGCTAACCCTGCCTTCCGAGGTGCTGGCGGTGCCCCGGCTGCATTGGCGACCTCTTCCTCCTCCTCTGCCTTCGCCTTGTGCTTCCACCGTACCCCCGCTTCCAAGTGGGAATGCCACCAGCAGCGCGTCTACCAGCGTGCGCTTGTACTCGCGCATCTTACGATCACGCTCCAGTGAGGTAATTAAGGATGGCACGTTGTCCTTGTAACGGGGATCCAGCAGGGTGGCCACCCAATAATCAGCGCCAGTTAAAATGTGGGCAACTCGGTGGTCGTTGCGGAGACACTGCAGCATGTAATCGCTCATGTGTGCCAGGCTGCCCAGAGGCAAGGAAAAGCTGTCCTCTGTGGGAGGTGTATCGTCTGTGTCCTCTGTATCCCCCCAGCCATGCACCAGTGATGGACATGAGCTAGTCTGGGTGCCACCCTGCTGTGAACATGGTTCCTCCTCCTCCATCTCCTCCTCATCCTCCACCTCGTCATCCTCCAGAACTGTGCCCTTGCTGCCAGACAATTGTGTACCTGGCGCTTGTTGGTGCAGGAACCCACCCTCGTAGCCACTTGTAAATGACTGCCCTGAAAGCCTTGGAAATGAACCCTCTTCCTCCTCCTCCTCCTCCTCATCCTGTGCCACATCCTCTTCCATCATTGCCTGAAGAGTTTTTTCAAGGAGGCATAGAACTGGGATAGTAACGCTGAGAACGGCGTCATCGGCACTGGCCATGTTGGTGGAGTACTCGAAACAGCGCAACAAGGCACACAGGTCTCGCATGGAGGCCCAGTTATTGGCGGTGAAGTGGTGCTGTTCCGCAGAGCAGCTGAAATTCCACTATTGCCTTGTGGGCACGTCACATATGAGACGGTGAGCGGGAAGGCCGAAGTTACGCTGCAGCGCTGACAGGCGAGCAGCAGCAGGGTGAGAACGCCGAAAGTGCGCACAGACGGCCCGCACTTTCTGCAGCAGCTCTGGCATATCGGGGTAATTCTTAAGGAACCTCTGGACCACCAAGTTCAGCACATGCGCCAGGCAAGGGATGTGCATCAAACCGGCAAGGCCCAGAGCTGCTACGAGATTTCGCCCATTATCGCACACCACCAGGCCGGGCTTGAGGCTCACTGCCACCAACCACTCATCGGTCTGTTGTTCCATGTCCCTCCACAACTCCTGTGCGGTGTGGGGTTTTTCCCCCAAACAGGAAAGTTTTAAAACTGCCTGCTGTCGTTTAGCCCTGGCTGTGCTGAAGTTGGTGGTGAAGGTGTTACGCTGACCGGATGAGGAGGCGGTAGAGGATGAGGAGGCGGAGTAGGAGGAGTTAGCAACAGGAGGCAAACTGAAGTGCCCTGCAATCCTCGGTGGTGGAAGGACATGAGCCAAACTGCTATCCGCCTCAGGCCCAGCCGCCACTACATTTACCCAGTGTGCTGTTAGGGAGATATAACGTCCCTGACCGTGCTTACTGGTCCACGCATCCGTAGTTAGGTGGACCTTGCCACAGATGGCGTTGCGCAGTGCACACCTGATTTTGTCCCCCACTTGGTTGTGCAAGGAAGGGATAGCTCGTCTGGAAAAGTAGTGGCGGCTGAGCACGACGTACTGTGGGACAGCCAATGACATCAGCCTTTTAAAACTCTGCGTCTCCACCAGACGGAATGACAGCATTTCAAAGGCGAGGAATTTTGAAATGCTGGCATTCAGGGCCAGGGATCGCGGGTGGCTAGGGGGGTACTTCCTCTTCCGCTCCAGTGTTTGGGAAATAGAGAGCTGAAAGCTTCCATGGGACATTGTGGAGATGGTTGGTGACTCAGGTGGTAGTGTTGCTGGCAGATCCTCTGTTTGCGGGTTGGCAGGTGTCACTGTCACTACAGAGGTGGATGAAGAGGCCGAGACTGCAGCAGAAGAGGAAGCAGGAGGAGCCAGAGACATTTCTTGGTTTTTGCGGTGTCTACTCCACTGCATCTTGTGCTTTGCACTTAGATGCCTGGTCATGCAGGTTGTGCTCAGGTTGAGAACGTTTATGCCTCGCTTCAAGCTCTGATTGCACAGCGTGCAAACCACTCGTGTCTTGTCATCAGGACATTGTCTGAAGAACTGCTATGCTAGGGAAGTCCTTGGACCTGGCTTTGGTGTGCTCGGTCCCTTGCTGCGTTGGGCAGTAGCAGACGTACTGTCTAGGGGACGGACGCTCCGCTTTTGCACCCTGCTCCCTCTTCTTTTTTTTTCTATAACGTTTTTATTGAGAAAATGTTGACATAAACAAGTAACAAACGTTTTACATATTTTGAATAAGTACATGCATGAGCAGGTAAATTGGATAAGTACATACATGAGCAGGTATATGGGGATCTCAAGGGATATTACAGGCATCACATAATATAAGCAGGACCATGCAATCTACGGTACCTCTAATTGGAGCTTATAGTATGTCCGGATGTGGCTGAACTGAACAAGGGCAAGAATAGAGCAGGGTATGTATAAGAAAAGGGGTATGATACCTATGTGTTCTTGGGTATTCCAGTTCAAATGGAAGAGGAGTCACGCCAGTGGGGCCATATTCAACGGGCCCCGTCCTGACGCCAGTGTGGTTTTCACCTTGTACAGGCTGTAGTCAGGAGATCCCCTATAGAATATGGTCAGGGAAGGCCGAGAATAACCAGAATATTCCAGGTCTTCTGGGGAAGTATGGAAGGGGAAGGGGGAGGAGTAAAGAAAAGGATATAGAAGAAGGGGGTGAGGGGAGGGGTATGGGGTGGGTGGGTGTGGGGAGGGAGGGGGATTCGGGCACGTCGGGGGCCGTCACCAGTTCCCAGGGACCCCCCCTGAAGTGCGGGAGGGATACCCTAGGTCTAAGGAGAGCGGTTTATGAGATCCGTTCTGTCATGTGGGTATTATGGATTTGTAATTTTCTGTTGATTTGAAATGTATCCAGCACGCCCATATTGTGGTGAATTTATCTACTCTCTCTTGTGAAATATGAATCAACTCCTCCATTTCTTCTATCTTAGAGATTCTGCGCAACCATTCTTTGATGGGAGGGGTGGTGGTGGATCGCCAGTGTGCTGGGATGCAGAGTCTAGCGGCATTCACCATGTGCATCGCTAGTGACTTGTAATAGGAACGTTTGGAGAGGGAAGAGTGGTGTAGTAAGAATTGTGCGGGACTGAAGTCTAGAGTGTAAGTTGTAAATTGTTCTATTAAGGAATGTACCTCTTTCCAGAAAGGTTGAATGAGCGTGCATTCCCACCATATGTGGATCATCGAGCCGACCGCGGAGTTGCACCTCCAACATTTATTCGTAGTTGAGGGAGAGAATTTGTGTAGGCGTTCAGGGGTCCTATACCATTTAGTAATGATTTTATAGCTATTCTCTTGGAGTGCTACATTTAGCGAGCATTTGTGTGCGTAGGTGTATATTGCTGCCCAGTCCTCATCGGATAAGGACAATCGTAGGTCCTTCTCCCATGAGGAACGTGCGATGTCGGTACCATGTTTGTAGGTTGGTGATTCTTGCAGCATTGAATATAAACAAGAGATAACTTGTCTTTGTGGGGAGGTCTGGGTACAGAGGGTTTCGAATTGCGTGAGATTCCTCAGGCATGCGGTCGGGGGGTTTCGTGTCATGAGGAAATTCCTTATCTGTCTGTAGGACCAGAAAGGGAATGATTGGGTCTGTGATACAGTGGCTAAATCCTCAAGAGGATGGATTCGGCCTCTCTTGAATAGTTGGTGGACTAAAATGTCTTCATGTGGCCATTCGTCTTGCAGGAAAAGGTGTGATTCCCCTGGAGGGAATTCCGGGTTGCCTCGCAAGGGTGTTATAGGTCCCGGGTGAGAAGTCAGATTGGCAGGGCTCGTCAAGTTCTTGAATGTTGATAGGGTGGGGGAGATGAGGGGATGCGTTCTGAGGTTTGAAGGCCAGTAATTGGGCGATACCCATGGTAGGACATGTAATGGAATGCTCGAGAAGGAGTTCTCGAGGGGGACCCAGGTTTTCTCCCGCTTATGAACCTTCCAGTCGACCACTCTTGCTAGTTGGCAAGCTAAATAGTATTGATGGATGTCTGGTAGACCGATACCACCCCTAGTTTTGGATTTCGTAAGGCGGGTATATTTTATGCGTGGGGGACGGTTCCTCCAGACAAATATTGAACAGGCTTTTTTATATGACTTGAAAAAGGAGGGTGGAAGATATATAGGGATGGTCTGCATAAGGTATAGCAGCTTAGGTAGTATCACCATCTTGATAAGTGCCGACCGTCCGAACCATGATACGTTAAGATTCGCCCATTCCTTTAAGTCAGATTGAATTTTAACTAGGGTCGACTGGAAATTCTGCGCGTAAAGGTCTGTTAGGTTTTTGGTGATTTGGATGCCTAGGTATGTTATCTCATCACACTTCCATATAAAGGGGAAGGAGGCTTTACAGTGTGAGACCTCTTCTATGGGCATGGATATATTGAGAGCTTATGATTTAGAGTGGTTTATTTTGAGGTTTGACAGCGAACCGTATACTTTCATATCTTCTAGCAGATTGGGTAAGGAGGTGTGGGGGTTTCTAAGTGACAGTAGGATGTCATCGGCGAAAGCCGAGACCTTGAATTCCCTGCTTGCAATTTGGATTCCCTTGATGTCCGGATTTGAACGCAATCTGTTGAGAAGGGGTTCGAGTGAAAGGACAAAGATGAGGGGGGAAAGGGGGCAGCCCTGACGGGTCCGTTAGATATGGAGAAGGCGTCCGACAGGTGACCGTTGACTCTAACTCTTGCTGAAGGGGAGCGATATAAAGCGTCTATGTGTGAACACATGCGAGGAGGAAGGCCAATGCCCCTCAGCACTTCTCGCATGTAGTCCCAGGCCACTCTGTCGAACGCCTTCTCCGCATCGAGGGAAAGCAAGAAACCCTGAGATTTCGAAGAGGTAAGCCAGTGATGGAGATTGAGCGTTCTAGTGGTGTTATCTTGGGCTTCACGGCCCGGGATAAAGCCGACCTGGTCGGGGGAGATAAGGGTGGGAAGAAAGGGGATTATTCTATTCGCAAGGATTTTGGCGTACAATTTTATGTCGACGTTTAGGAGGGATATCGGTCTGTAGTTGGCTACTTGGGAGGGGTCTTTACCTTCTTTGGGGATGACTGTTATATGAGCTTCCAATAGTCTGCCTGTCTGTGAGTGTGGGTCGGCTAGGTGGTTGAAGATCGTGATCATGTTAGGGGAAAGAAGATCTAGGAAAGTTTTGTAATATATGAGGGGTAGTCCATCTGGACCGGGGCTTCTGCCAGGTTTCATCTGTTTCACAGCTAGAGCAAGTTCCTTGGCTGAGATGGCAATGTCTAGGGACTCTGCCTGTTGGGGGGTGATGGGTTTGGGGGAGAAGGAGCTAATATATTCCCTTATTCTAGAGGCACGTCTTTCATGTAGGTTTGAGGGAGAATTTCCATTGGTTAAGTTGTATAATTTAGAATAGAATGCTTCAAACTGTGTGGCTATGTCTTCGTTTTTGGAATGGGTTGCGCCTTTATTGTCCCTGATGTGATGAACAATAGAGGATGATTTGGCCGAGTGAACAGTACGGGCCAGAAGTCTCCTGCTTTTATTCCCATGTTCATAAAAAACGCGTTGTTGTAATACATAGCGCCGTCTAGTGCGTTTTCCCAGCTCATCTAGGAGAAGGGTTCATGTTGATGTGAGCTCTTGGAGTGTCTCCATCACCGTCGACCTCTTGTGTAGGGATTCTAAGCGTTTGATTTTAGCAACTAGGGAGTTGATAAGTGCCTGTTGTCTCTTTTTCGCTAGTGTTGCTATCTCTATGAGTTTCCCTCTTACTACACATTTATGGGCTTCCCATAGGGTTGTGGGTGTGATATCGGGGGTAGAGTTCTCGTTAAAGTAGTTTTGGATGGTGTCTCTGACTTGGTTTAGTGTTTCAGGGTCTTTTAAAAGCGAGGGGTTTAACCGCCAAGATTTCGTCTTAATGGGGGAGTCGGGGAAGGTGAGGTCAATTTTGATAGGATGATGGTCGGATAGGAACATAGGTTCTATTGAGGTGTTAGTTACGAAGGACAAGTCGGGCTGAGAAAGAAAGAAGTAATCTATCCGGGAGTACTTTAGATGGGGAGAGGAGTAGAAGGTATAGTCTTTGGTGTCGGGGTGCATGGTACGCCAAGTGTCGTGAAGAGTGAGGTTTTGCAGTTGTAATTTAATCTGTCGCAGCGCTCTAAATGGGAGGGCAGAAGAGCCAGGAGAGGTGTCTAGGGTGGGATTAAGTAGGACGTTGAAATCTCCACCTAGTAATGTCATGCCTTCTTGGAAGTTGGACAGGAGATCACAAATTTTCCTGAAGTAGGAGACCTGGTGTTCATTGGGACAATATACATTTGCAAGTGTAACTGGTTTGGTTTCAAAGAGGCCTTTGATAAAGATGTATCTGCCCTCTGGGTCTATTAAAGAAACCTTAAGTTTGAAGTTTGCGTGTTTGGATATCAGAATCGACACTCCTTTGGTCTTTGCTTGGGGGTTGGGGGCATGTAATGCAGTTCTATAAATTTGGTTTCAGAGATTGGGAATAGAATCTGATCTAAAGTGGGTCTCTTGTAGGAAGAGGAAGTGGGCTTTGTGTTTGGTCAGTTCTGTAAGAATCTGGGATCTCTTCTCGGGGATGTTTAAGCCCTCCACGTTTAGAGAGACGCATCTTAAGGAGGGGGGTTGTTTGGTAGTTCGAGCTGTCTGCATTTTGGGGAGATGTGAGGGATAGTAAGTGCTCTAGGTTGGGGATGTGAGTCTGGTCAGGAACTGGGGACGGCCCCCGAGTTTGTGCGAGACAATGCCTATGAGGTGGGGTAAAGAGGGGGGGAGGTGTTAGAGAGGGGTAAGGATGGGGGATCAGGAGGGAGGGGGGAGAGGCGAGGAGAGGGAAAGGTTACCCTATCGGGAGTGAGGTAAGAAGGCTTTCAGAGTAGACTCTGGGGGTGCGGGGTTGAATGTAGGGAGAGGGGAGCAGTGAGAAAGGAACGCAAGAAGAGAGAAAGGGAATGAAAGAAAAGGGTGGAGAAGGGGAGAATAGGGAGAAACAAGAGAAAAACGGAGAGAAGAACGGGGGGGGGGGGTGGGGAGGTTGTACGGAGACTGTGTGAGAGGAACAACCAGAGGTGGAGTCAAACCAAAGAAAAGGAAGGGGTTTGTTCCACCTGTCAATATACAGCTGGTTGGTCAGCTAGTATCCCAAAGGGATGCTGTGTGGGGTAACGGGTTCTATTCGGGATCTAGGTGGCAAGGCATCAGAGAGGACTCTGAACGCGAAAGTAGGTTTAAGTGGGGTGTGAGAAGTTTGAGTGGCATGAGATATAGAGAGATTGTCTAGCAACACATGACGGTCTGGAGGGGAGGGGTCCGGGCGCTAGGGGCAGAACTTATTTGTCTGTCGACTAGATCTCGTAATCCGGAACAGCTGGGTTAAGAGACAGGACTGTTATCAGGATTGTCATCGCTGTGAGTACTAGTCAGTACAGGTAGCCTAGATTCTGAAGGTGAATCGCTAGACACATTTTGAGACAAACAGAAAAAAACGAGAACCATGTCTCTGAAAGCAAACATTTTTTTAAGAAAAAACCATAAACCATAAACATAGTAGATTAAAGTTTAACGGACCTAAGGGCCCCCCCTTTCGGTCTGGGTTACCATGTGTGGGTCACCTCTACATGGGAGGGTAGAAGTTTAGGAATTCTCCTAGTACGTAGGCTTCCTCATATATGTTGAGGTTGTTTCCGGTGGTCGGGTTGCGGTTACATCTGTTAGGGACTGTGCGAGTCAAGTCAGTTTGACGCGTCTAGCGTTCCGTTAGGTAGTGTAGGCTAGGTCGGGAATGTCACTTAGATGGGTGAAGGTATGGGGTCTGGGGTCTAGGGCCCCTTGAACGTGCACGGGGGAGTATACCACCGGGGTAGTGTCTGGTATTGGTGCTGTCTACCTTGAGTTGCAGCCCGGTAGGGCAGGGGACGGATGATGTTGAGTGATCCCTGGTCTCCTGGGAGAGTGAGTCGTCTCTGGTGGGGTGTCGTCAGGGTGGGTAGTCCGTAAAGATGTCGTGTTGGATCTGTGGAGAGCTAGAAACCATATGGTCATATATCATTTACACATACATTGAGGACTTATATATTGCTATGTCATTCTCAGCGTATCCCACCGTTGGGGGGGAGCAAACTTGTTTAGGGTTTTAGGACTCCCGACAGGAGTGAGCCCAGATGCGGGATTGGGGGGTAACAGAGCAAAGTTTGGGACAAAAAGTCAGGTCTTAGAAAAACACACATATTTAAGATACAACCCCTGGTACAATGAAAGTTGATTTATAACATCTTGAGGATAAGACTTTCAGGTTTGGGTGTTCGTGGGTCAGTCGTTTCTAAGTGGATGGGCCTGGGTTTGGGGGTCCATTTAAGTCGTGCACTCACTTAAGTCGGGGCTACTTGTAATAATTAGGTGGTAGTCGTTTCTTTAGGGGGGCTGTGAGGTCCTTTTCAGTTTGATGCGTCTCATACTTAAATGAGTAGTGTGGTCTCAGTCTAGGATATGACGGGGGTGGGTAGATTCTTGGGGTATTAGGGGCCTGTACTTGTGTACAAGGGGGAAAAGGGAGGATACAGCGGGTGTAGAGAGGAGGTCAAAGGGGGGGGGAGCGGGCAGGCAGCGGCCCTCAATGGGGACAAGCCTGAGGTCGGTGTCGTTGTCGTCTTCCATGGGTTACATACCAGTCAGGCGAGTGTCAGTTTATGGACTGCGTCTCCTGATGGGCCGGATCGGTACTGAACGGGTATCGTCAGGGTCGGTTGTCCGTGGGTATGTTATGGTGGTCCTGTGGAGAGCTAGAAATCATAAAGTCAAATAACAAATAAACATGAATTCAAAACTAATATGCTGCTGTGTCCTTCTTAGCTGAGCCCGCCAATGAGGGGAGAGGCTTTGTGTAAGGATTCGGTCCCCTTGAGCAAAGTGGGAAAGGATGTGGGAATGGTGGTCTCGCTGTGCAAGAAAGTGGTAAAGACCCTTTCGAGGGCTCTGACATCCTAGTCCAACCGTAGCTGAGGAGAGCTGGAAGTTAGGGGTGGTTAGCGTTCTTCTATCCTGGCTCCTTGAAGAACATGTCGTTGGGTTAGGCAGCGTCGGTCGTGCGATGAAAAGAAAAAAAAGAAAAAGAGAAAAAAAAAGGGGGATAGAGTTCAAGTTGCCTCCTCTTCCCCCCCCGTGCACAGGACCCCAAACCTATCCACAATGTCCCGGTGCTGAGTGGTGGTCACAGGTGATGGGGTAAAGCGAAGAGGTTGTCCCTTATACAGTGCGTGTGGTACTACTAGGAGGGGAGCCTGGGATGGGTGATTCTATTCGGCTTGAGTTTAAAAGGGGGGGTCCAAGTCCGCTTGGTTGGATAGCTGTGGGATATGGTGGACGGGCATCAGGGGGGGTCGGGTTGGTGAGTCACTTACGTACTGTTGTGGAGAGTGTAGGTTACACTGCAAACGCCGACCGCTAAGCATCTTGGAGGTCCCGTCTCGGCGTGGCGTAATTCGGGCTGCACGACGGCTGGTCACGGCGTGAAAGACGGTTCTCCGGTGGTGACGTGTCCAGTCGGCGCCTTCTGGATCTCTGTCTCTGCGACTTCGGAGATGCGTTGAGGGTTACCAGCTTCCAGGGTTCCGACGGGAAGTAGAATGCGCACCAGTCCGGAAGTTCCATCCTCGGGATGTCGAGTTGGTCGCAGAAGATAGGAAGGTCATCCGGAGTTCGGAGCATGGCGGTGCGTCCCCTGGTGGTGGCCGACAGGTAAAACGGGAATTTCCATCTGTATGGTATGTTGCGAGTACGGAGCACGTCCAGCAGAGGGCGCATGGATCTTCTGTTTTGCAGAGTTATTTGTGAAAGATCCTGGAACAGTTTGATTTCTGTTCCGTTAAACAAAATGCGGCCCCTCAGCCTAGCTTTGCGTAGAATTTCCTCCTTCAAAGGAAAGTTCACAATGCAGCACACTATATCTCTAGGTGGTTCCGCATCACGGGGTTGGGGCCTCAAAGCACGATGGAAACATCCCATCCCAATTGGGGTGTCAAGCGGGCGATCTAATAAATCATTGAAAATAGCACATACCGCTTGTAGTAGGCCAGGCGTCTCAATGCTTTCCGGGACCCCTCTCACCCGCACGTTGTGGCGGCGAGCCCCTCTCCATCGCTACTGCTGGGTCGCGGCTATTACTGTAGAGTGGGGATGAGGCCTGTGAGGCCTGCCAGGCCTGTGCGGCCTGGGGCGCTTGTGAAGCCTCGTGCTTTCCTGCCTTCTGAGAGCGGAAGAGCTCCGGTATGTTCTTTCCGGGCTGGGTTCTGGGATCAGTCACTGCTCTGGGGGTTGAGGTGCTCCTATTAGTTCTGCCCATCGTTGATGGGGCAAGATATACCCACTAAAACGGCTTTTTGAGTCCTCTCTGTGCGGGAGCTCTCACCTCAAGCTGCCATCTCGGATCCCGGCCAGGCCACGCCCCTGCTCCCTCTTCTGCTGTGCTGGTGGCTCTGTGCGACCACCACCTCTTCCTCTGAACTACACTGGTCACCTGCATGACGTTGATTCCATGTGGGGTCAAGGACCTCATCGTCCTCCACATCATCTTCCACCCAGTCTTCACCCCTGCCCTCCTTGTCGGTCTGCACAATGGCGAAAGCAGCAGCAGTTGGCACCTGTGTTTCGTCATCATCCGAGACGTGCTGCGATGGTCCTCCCATGTACTCATCATGAAACATAAGTGGTTGGGCATCGGTGCACACAATCTCTTCCACTTCTGGGGCAGGGCTAGGTGGATGGCCCTGGGAAACCCTGCTAACAGAGTCATCAAAAAGCAGAAGAGACTGCTGCATGATTTGGGGCTCAGACTGATTGGCTGATTTGCAAGGGGGTGAGGTGAAAGACTGATGGACATCGGCTGCAGGTGCCAACTCTGAACTTTCATCGGGAGACTGGGTGGGAGACAATGTGAAGGAACCGGAGGCACTGTCAGCAGCAACCCAATCTACTATCGCCTGTACTTGTCCTGGCCTCAACATTCATACAGCCTCATTAGGCACGCCAAAATACTGCTGCAGGCTCTGTCGCCTACTCGCACCTGAGGAAGGTGTTTCACTAAACACGCAGAAAATGCTATTGGGAAGAAAAAAAACAAAGCAAAATTAAATTTTTTTGCAATGTTTTTCCAATATCAGAATAAACGGATAGTGTCTTTCTGCGTTTATGAAAACGCAGAAAATGCTATTGGGAAGAAAAAAAACACAGCAAAATTAATTTTTTTTGCAATGTTTTTCCAATATCAGAATACACGGATAGTGTCTACAGCATGTATGTATGAACATGCAGCAAATGCTATTGGGAAAAAAAAACACAGCAAAATTAAAAAAAATTTGCAATGTTTTTCCAATAGCAGAATACACACAGACTATGGTGTATCTCTTACTATATGCAGTACAGTCATGGTGCACTGAGCTTGCAGGTAAAACTTTTATATTTTGTCTGGCACTGGCCTCATGGCACTGTTAAAAGACTGTGCACTGCACCCCAGCCAGGGTACAATTGATTTAGGAATCTCTTCAATAATTCTCTCTGCCTCTTTCTTTTGCTTA
>CM053028.1:207414378-207429234 GCA_028564925.1 Lithobates sylvaticus
AATTTGCATCTTAATATTTTTTGGCACATCCACCCTCTGAAAGATATGCAGTCTGTCTCTGTAATGAATTGTGGTAAGTTGTTCTGCTCAATCGAATACGTCGTTAATTGGAAAGTGAAAGATCGATTCAGCAAAGTAGTGTTCTTTTGCTAAAAAACCACGAAGGCTGCGTCATTATTAAAAGGCTTTTTATTTTATAGAACTGAAAACATCTTGGCTGACATAAGAATGTATTTAATTTGTTATACATAATCTGGGAAATAAATTGTTTATCATTCTACGTATAAATATTTTTAAAACACAAACAATTCCTTATACAATTAAAAATTGTGCAGTGGTACATTGACAAAACTAAATTCAAAAACTTGAATCTGGCACTTCAGGACGGGTCTAAAAAGACACTGCAATGCCAAGAAAAGTGGCAAAGAGGAAAAGCGACCCAGTGTTTTTCCCGTGAAGGGAGTATATGAAAAGGTAAATTAAAAAAACAAAAACGTACATATGTGGGGCTTGTGGGACCAACAAACCCACCAAACAACCAAAACCAGACAGACAACCCAAACACAACCACCACCACAACACACCAAAAACAAACACACAACCCCCCCAACATCTAAACAAGAAACAAAAAACAACCCCCCCCCAAACCAACCAAAACCCCACAGAAACAAACCCACCCCCAAACACCACCCAAAACAAAACAAACACATCACAAAAGGGAGAACCCAAAAACAAAAACCCCATCCACCCACTAAAACACACAAACCCAACCAAACAAACCCAACCCACCAAAAAGGGAGAAAGATGGATGTCCTTACAAATAAAAACAAATGACAGTACAATTCATTAAAAAATTAAACAGTTTTGCACATAACAGGTCCTAACAGATGCCAATAATATTCATGTTGCTGTATTATTTGACGCTAAAATGTATGAACATCACAAAACATTTTTCAACATTCATTTTTTGAACGGATGGACCCCGGCCAGTAAAGAAGGTCTGAAAGTGTATGGGAATATCTTAACAGTTAAGAGAGCCCCACAAACCATTGGAAGGTATGAGGGAAAAAATGGTTTGCTGCCTATTTTCAAGACACTATTGAGTCTGCGGTATAGTAATTCTGTTTGCACTTCTCCTATTTTACCCAATACCTATAACTTGTGAAGGATGTCCTATCAGTATTCTAACGAATTTTCTCAACAGCAAGTCTCTGTCTTGAGATAAAAAAAAGAATGTAAATCCTAGTAATTTTATCACTTCTGGGCCACCTGGTGCTATAAAAATGCTAGAATAAAAATCTTTGGTCGCTTGTTTAAAAGGCCCAAAGGGAAGAAGACATTGAAAATGGTAGACGCGCAGGTCCCAAAAACTGGAGAACCTCTGCAAATCCATTTTGAATGGCACTTAACGGTAAATGTCCTGTGGGGATTTAATCACTAATCCTTTAGTTGCCTGTTATAAACAGCTAATACTACTGAACTGAATGGATCATTTTGATTTTTTCCACTAGAAAATAGTGATTCAGTCTCTTTAGGTCTAGAACAGGACTCCAACCACCTAGAACTCTTTCTTGTCATGCAGACTTGGAATAAAACATGATGTATCTTCTGTGAAATGGAGGCACCGGAATAATTTGTCTCCTGCTGGATTAGTGTGATATCAACTGTCAGAAGGACGTTCTTTTGAGCATGTTCTTTGAGTTTTTGGGTTGGGAATTAAGGACTGGTTGCTTTTCAAAGGATCCAGAAATTCCTATCTTAACGATAGTAGAAAATGTCCATCAATCCAAGCTGCCTTTCTGTCAAGTTCACTGGTATAGGCATTCAATCTCTTCCCCCACTCCATGCAGACCTGGATAGGCAATCCGTAAAAAGGATTTTGTGGAATCTGGAGGAAATAAAGGGGGGGATTCGGGGGAAGGGGGCAGCGTGGAGGCGGGGGCGTGAAACAGGAACGGAAAGGGAGGGAGGTGGTGGGGCGGGGGGATGAGGGAACAGATATCATTGGTTTGGCTGGGAGGAGGATCCTAGTGAATAATTGTATTTTTCCTGCACATATCCTGAGGGATTCAATCCGCTCTTACTGCCAGTGACTCACTGCTAATGCCCATGTTCCCAGCTTCTTCACAAAACATTTGGCCTTGACATCATATAGTAATACAGGGACCCAGGTTTGTTTGGAGTTTGTTTCCTAGTTCCCTAAACAGTTACTACTCGTAAAGGGGGTGAGAATTAGTGTCATAAGAATATGATCCCTGCGCATAAATCTGATTTTTTATTATCTGTCGATACTCTCATGGCCTTAGAACCAGTATTTAGAAGTGACCTTTGGCTTACAAGAGGCTTCCTCTTTTTAAGATCAATGTCTGTCTTGCATTCCAGCACATCTCAAAAATATCGCAGCATCAATCCAATAGCTGCATATACACAGCCAATACCCCTGGGGGAAGCTTTAAATAGATAGACATGAAAATATGTAAGCATTCTAAATAAAGTATAATGGATTTTAGGGCTGTGTTTACCCAGAAGCTCTCATCAGCCCATTCCCAAACTAGAGGGAAAACTCTTTCTTGCTTTTAATAGCACAGCTTTTCTATACATGTACAGCCATCACTCCAAGACCATATGGGCCTGACAAATATAGCTGGGATTGCCCCCATTGTTTTGCATAGTGAGTACCAGGTCCATATAATGTCAAATGACAAGTTTATCTATATGGCAATACAACCCATTATTATTTTGTATTACTAAAGTTTACATTTGTTCCACACTGTTTATATGTGAAATCACTAGATGTTTAATTGCCTTTTGGAAAAAGGACATCCCGTCCGAAACAATGTCCGGCACCTTCCTAAAACGACTTCTGGTGAATCGCGAAGTTATTTTGCAATGCTATATTATAAGTATCGTCATAAGGTCAAAATCTTTCATGTATGTCGGATTTAATGCACAATCTGTACATCTATCTTGTTTTTCTTGGGTATACACTGCCCTAAAATAAATTATACTTGATTTTGAATGCATCCATATTTTCTTGTCTATCAATTTAAGGCTTACCCACTGGGGTATTGGCCTGTGAATAATGCACACTAGGCCTTATTAAATTGTATATTTTCATGATCATTAAATCAGGGGAAGCGAATATACGTCCCAAAATTCTATCAATACCTGCTCAACCATTTCTCTTTTTATCCTCCAATAATAGTAGCAGTAGTTTCTGGCCAAACATATCACCATCCCATTTAATGTATCAGGTGAATCAAACATTTGAGCATCTGTCTCAAAAGGTTGTAGAGCTTACCAATAGCTTATTCCTTTTTTAATTTACTTTAACTTTTTTTTTTTTTTTTTTTGTTAAAAGATTTTATTAGAGTTTTCAAACAGTACAGTAAAAATCAACAGAGTAGTACATGTTATAAAATAGAACATTAGAAAAGTACAGTACATTGCGTATGGAACACTACGGCATTGCAAGTACAGAAACAGAGTAATAAGTGCATGAAAAACTTGCGAGGTCGAAAACGTTGGGGGTTTTCGGGGATAGAATAGAGCTCTGGTGACGTAGCACAGTAGTCGTGTGATGGTTGGAAAGGCGTAAACGGAGGGTACTGTAGGAGATGATTATATAGGACGGTGATCCAAGGGTTGATGAGCGAGAGCTAAAGGGAGAGGGGGGAGAGTTGGATATAAGTGATAGCAGCGGACGGACCGTCCCACTCACCCCATAGAAGGGAACTTGCTGTGAGTGGGGGAAGGTCCATCCGTAACATAGTGTGTGTGATGTGTGTGAAACTTCTGCATGGGATGGAGAGAAGCCATAAGTACAGGTGTGTACAGGAGGCAGTCGGCAGGAGTGGCGGTATAGGGACAGGACAATATACCCCGAGAAATCAGACAGGATGTACGCGTGTGTCAGAAATGGCAGAGGAAGAAGATGAGCGGAAATGTTTCCAACAGGCCCAAGTTTGTTCATGACTAGTGAGAGTATCTTTAGCCTGGTGTATGAGGCATTCCATTTCTTCCACTTTATCGACCCTACGTATCCATTCGGCTATTGTGGGAGGTGTGGGACTCTTCCAATGGACTGGTATGCATTGGTTGGCAGCGTTAATAAGATGAATGGTAAGTGAGTGTTTGTATGTGCAAACTGAGGAAGGCGTATGATGAAGCAGGAATCTCGCTGGGGTAAGGGGGATATCGTATGTGGTGATTTGGTGTGTGAGTGCTCGCACTTCCGACCAGAAGGCTTGTATACGAGGGCATTCCCACCAGATGTGTAGGAGGGAGCCTGGGGCCGTGTCGCAGCGCCAACAGTGTGAGGGGACACCCGGGTGGAACTTCTGGATGGACGAGCTGGGGCGTCCTATACCACCTGGAGAACAGTTTGTAGCGGTTTTCTTGGACAGAGACATTCAATGAACCTTTGTGTATGTGCGTGTAAGATTTTTCCCCATTCCTGAGGTGTAAGGTCCAGAGCGAGGTCAGATTCCCATCTGCGGACCAAAGCGTCAGCTTTGATGTCATGGGTAGAGAAAAGGAGAGAATATGTGGAGGAAATGACATGTGTTTGAGGTTCCTGTTGGAGACATAGGGATTCAAAAGGTGTGAAAGTCATGATGCCAAGGAGTGGCAGGTTTGCTTGTAAGAAAGAAGTGTTTGAGTTGTATGTATGTAAAGACAGAGATACGGTAATCAGGTAGGGTCTGGGAGAGAGAAAGGTAAGATGAAAGTTCACCATTGTTAAAGAGATCGTGGGCCCTAAGCGTAACATCGGGATGTGGGTGAGTGGGTCGCGGCGGGTAAGACCAGCAGGAAAGTCGGGGTTACGAGACATGGGGGTCATGGGACCCGGGGCATGTAAGATCTTGGCATGGTTATTAGCAAGACGGGTGTATAGAAGCGTGGCACCAATCAGAGGGTGGGTAAATAGCCGTTTAGGGGCATGTGACTTATGTAGCCAAGGGAAGTGTTGTAGCGGAATATCTGAAAACGACTGTTCGAGTCGTACCCAGTCTTTGCTGTTGTTGTGTACGTGCCAATCCACAATTCTGGACATGTGGCAGGACCACTGATATTTCTGAAGGTCTGGTAGACCCACCCCACCCTGTAGCTTGGGCAATGTCAGTCTGTGCCAATTTATTCTTGGAGATTTAGAGGCCCAGATAAAGGTTCTACAAATGCGCTTAAAGGAAAGGTGAAAGGATGGGGGGAGTTTGATCGGGACAGTTTGTAAAAGGTAAAGGAGTCTGGGAAGCACATTCATCTTCAGTATAGCAATCCTACCGAACCAGGAAAACGTACCCTTGTTCCAGCGTGTGAGATCAGATTGTATGGTACTGAGAGCGGGTAGGAAGTTAAGAGAGTATAGATTGGATAGTTTGGTAGGGATCTGGGTGCCCAAATAAGTGATCGCTATAGGTTCCCAAAGGAAGGGGAATGTAGTTTTACAGTGCGTTACCAATGTGGAAGGAAGTGAAACGTTAAGGGCGTGTGACTTCTTGAAATTAATCAGGAGATTGGACAGGTCTTTAAAGAGGGCGAAATCTTTAAGAAGGTTGGGAATGGAGATCAAGGGGTTGGACAGAAATAGGAGAATATCGTCGGCATATGCTGCCACTTTGTAGGTTTTTTGTTTAACGGATATGCCGACTATGTCTGGGTTTGCTCTAATTTTCCGAAGAAAAGGTTCCAGTGTGAGTATGAATAGCAGGGGAGAGAGCGGGCAACCCTGACGTGTACCATTGGAAACGGAGAAGGCGCTCGACAGGTGTCCATTCACTCTAACTCTCGCGGTAGGGGACGAGTATAATGCCATGATCATGGCAAGCAAAGATTGTGGTATACCTATCTTGCTTAACACAGCTTCCATGAAGTCCCATGCCACCCTGTCGAACGCCTTCTCCGCGTCCAAGGACAGAAAGAAACCTTCGGTAGAGGTGGAGGTCATCCAGTGGTGGATGTTGATGGCTTTTATGGTGTTGTCTCTGGCTTCTCTGCCAGAGACAAAACCTACCTGATCCAGATTGATTAGTTTGGGTAGAAGGGGTTGTAGGCGGTTTGCTAAAATTTTTGCGTACAGTTTAACGTCGACGTTGAGTAAAGAGATAGGTCTATAATTGGATACTAGAGTGGCGTCTTTATTGGGTTTGGGAATAAGGGTAATGTGGGCTTCTAAAAGATCCCTGTTGGTCGCGGGATTGGAGGATAAGGCGTTAAATGCTGTAACAAAGTGGGGCAATAAAGATTCCTGAAAGGACTTGAAATATCCAGAGGTAAGACCATCAGGGCCAGGGCATTTCCCGGTTTCAATTGTTTCAAGGCTAAATGTTGCTTCTTCTAAAGTTATAGGGGATTCAAGGCTAATGGCATCATCTGTGGAGAGGGGGGGCGGGGAGTATTGTAGTAGAAATGATAGTGTATCATGTCAGACCTATCCTGTTGGCTGGAAGTGATTGGAGATTTGGGTAGGTTGTAGAGTTTCGCGAAATAATCCACAAATTGTTGGGCAATTTCGTCGGTTCTATTGGTGGTGGTACCCTTTTCGGTTTTTAACATGTGAATAGTATGGGCAGCTTTCTTGGTCTGTAACGCTCTGGCCAACATTTTACCGGATTTATTGCTGAACTCATAAAAGACCTTTTGCGTTAATGTATATTTTCGTCTTAATGATTTATGCATTACATCTAGGAGATCCGCTCTAGTTTGAGTAAGTTCGGTTAAAGTGTCGATCGCTCGTGAGGCTTTGTGGGCCCTTTCCAAGGCTCGTATGCGTAGGGCTAGAGAGTCGACGTGCGCTCTACGTTGTTTAGCACGAGCTGAAGCTAGGGAAATAAAGCGTCCTCTCAGGACGCATTTGTGTGCAGCCCATATCGTTGCAGGGTCCACGTCAGACGACACATTATCAGTAAAATATTGAGAAATATGAGTGGATATTTGAAGTCGTATGTCAGAGTCGGATAGTAGGGAATCATCTAGACGCCATGTGTAGGGAGTAGTCCGTATAGAAGGTAACGAGAGGAGTAGTGTAATGGGGTTGTGATCCGATAGTATCATAGGTTCAATTGTGGCTTTATGGAGGCAAGAGAGACTTGGTTGCGAGAGGAAGAAGTAGTCTAATCTAGAGTGTTTTTTATGTGGAGCAGAATAGAAGGTGAAGTCCTTATCAGTTGTATGGAGGGTGCGCCAAGTGTCATGTAGCAAAAGATTGTGTAATTCCATTTTAATAGCTCGAAGTGCTTTGTAGGGTAGGGAGGAGGTACCAGTGGAAGAGTCCAGGGTGGGATTTAAGGGTACGTTGAAGTCACCCCCCCAACCACCAAGGTGCCGTTCTGGAATAGTGTTAGCTGTCTGAGAGTGTTCCGAAAAAAGGTCACTTGATGAGAGTTTGGAGCATAAATGTTAGCAATAGTGATAGGTTTATCGTGGAGCGTGCCCTTAAGGAAGAGGAACCTCCCTTGTGAGTCTGATTGGGTCGTTATGTCTTGAATTGGGCAATGTTTGGAGATTAATATAGAAACACCTTTGGATTTGGCAATGGCGTTGGAAGCGTGGAAGACCAATGGGAAAGCGGTGATCGTGTAATTTTGGAATGTTATCAGACCTAAAGTGGTTTCTTGGATCAGGGCTATATGCGCTCTCGATTTGTGCAAGGAAGAAAGTAATAGAGAGCGCTTTTCGGGAGTATTAAGGCCTTTTATATTAATAGAGTAAAGTTTGAGTAGAGCAGGGGGAATTGGTTGTTGGTGCATAGTTGGAGTGGAGGGCATGTTGATTGTCTGTAGTGATATTTAAACTGAGAGCAAATCCAAGTACTGCTATACGTAGTTGAAAAACCCGCGTTGGGTGCGGTGAAGAAGTGGAATATCCACTTAAAAAAGGAAAACCGAAGAGTAGGGGGTAATAATTGCCCCCCGACCTCAGAAAAAAAAAAAAAAAAAAAAAAAAAAAAAAAAAAAAAAAAAAAAAAAACACATCTTTTTAAAACTTTTTTTTTTTTTTTTTCTATATAATTTTTTTTGTTATTTTTACTATGTTCTTTCCGAAATACTTTGTTGTTAAGTATTGTATAGCTTCTATAGGAGCCAGAGATGGAAAAACATAAGAGAAAAATCGGTAGCTGTTACAGGATGACAGGGGACAGATCACCCAAAGTTAGGTAGACGTGTCACCTGTCACCTCTGTTTTGGGGTAGTAGCTGACCAGAGGAAGATTGGAGTATAATAGATAAATAACAGATTAAATATCCCTGCCGCCTGACCATGTAAACACAAGGGAGAGGAGGACGGTAAAGCACGTGACCGGGGAGTCAGAGTACAAAAATAACAATATAATTAGTCAGTGAATGGGAAGGGATAATGGAGAGAGGACAATAGAGTGTACATGCGAAACCCGTTACGTTTATCAGTTAGTGTACCAGGCTAAAAAAAAAAAAACCCTGATAGGTACGCTGTAAATAATCCTAAGTGTTAAGTGTACATAAATAAGTGTAGCCGCAGGGAAGCGCATATACAGAATATGACAGTGGCATATAAGTCATGTATAATCTGAGTGACCAAGAGCATAACATGAAATGCAACAGAATACAGATATAATGAGAACAACATGGCTGTAACAATTAACAGAACCTGTGAGACAATAGGTGAAGGAGTAATGGAGTAGTTGGCAGTCCATCAAATCATCTACATGAGGTGGGTACAAGGCAATCACCCAGGAGGCCGAAGCTGGAAGGAGCCTGCGTTGAATACTAGAGGAAGGAAAGTGTCACCTTTGTGGTAGAGCGTTCCAAGACGGTAGAGTGGGGACCAACAGCATTAGATAATAGACCCCAGTTACAGAGCACTCAGATTAGTATATAGAGCGGACATGGGAATGGAGCAGAGGAATGACTAGTATATAATTGAGAATGCTGATGCTGTACATCCTTGGGAGCGTCACATGGAATGCGATATACCACTTGTGAAGTCATTCCCGTGCTAGCATGCGACTAAGAGCCGGGTGGCAATTATTCCAGGTAATGCACAGTCAGGCTATGAGGACAAGATGTCAATTTGGTACCATATTCGGAAAAATGGTGTTGACCCCTGACCAAACAATAGTGCGTGACTGTCTAGATATTGTCAGAGCAATTACAATTAGTTTTGTGACAGTACCTGAGACAGGGTTGAGATGGTAGAGCGAAGATCGTGTTGTTGTGAGAAAGCTGCTGTATGTTCGTCCTCTGGTATTTGCGCCGCAGAAGTAGGAAAGTGCACTCCCTGTAGAGACGCATCCATGTTGCGTGTTTGGAGAGGAAAACAGCAGGCGCCGTAGAGCCCGGGAGAGCAGATTGCTGCGTGGAGTCTTGAAGCAGTAGGGGCATGTGCGGCCTGCGCGTCGCTGCAATGTAGGAAGATCCGATACGAAGGTAGGCGGGGCGGAAATTGTCCGCAAGGCATCATGGAACCTGTAGTCTTGAGAGCAAGTAGATGGTGATGCAAGCGGGGGCGGAGAATCGGCCGCAGGGAGTTCTGGGGTGTGTAGTACAGGCGTCCGAGGGTTTGTAGGCTGTAGAGGAACCACGATGTTGCCGCAAGGCTTCCTGGGGAGTGTAGTTCAGGGCCAGGGTGTGTGACAATGTAGAAAGTATTGAAGTGCCGTCCGTTTAGTGGGAATTTTAATAAAGAACAGGATGAAAGTCAATTGTGGCACTGAGGGGGCAGAGTAAAGACCTTTCTTGTGGCCGCAACAAGTTAAATGTGAAATGAAGGGCCGATCACATATCAAGAATGCCGGCACACAGATTAAGTAAACAGCAAAAAAAAAAAAAAAAAGAAAAAACTGGGTGTAGGGGATGGCGGTAGCAGGTAGTCACCTACGATTAGTGGTCTCTTCTGGATCTCCTGGAAGATGAAGGGTGATTGGGGTTGCGGTAATCCTGGGCATCTCTAGGATCCATTCGGGTGTTCGAGGCCGAGGGGGAGCGTTTGCGTCTGTGGCTGGTATCTTGAGCCTCCATGGGTTCCGGGGGAGAGGAATCTCGCCTCACAGCAGAACGGCGAAAGTCTGTGAACCACTCGGGCACTGCAACCGGAGGAATGCGTAAGGTATGAAAGAAGTGGGGCAGATCTTCAGGTACCTTTAGAAAGGCCGTGCGTCCCTGTGAGGTGGCTGCTAGGCAGAAGGGGAACTTCCATTTGTACGTTATGCCATGGGCGCGGAGTGCATCTAGAAGGGGTCTCAGGTTTCTGCGGTGTTGAAGAGTAATACCGGATAGATCCTGGTAGATTTGGATGCTGTGGCCCGCATGTGCGATTTGCTGTTTGTCCCTGGCTCTCCTTAGAATCTCCTCTTTTAATTTGAAATCCTGTATGCAGCACACTACATCTCTAGGTGGGTCAGTGTCTCTGCCCTTCGGGCGCAAAGCGCGATGGATTCTGTCCATGGGGATCGGTGTGTGAGGAGGTCGCCCTAGGAGCTCGTTAAACAGGCTGGTAACCTCCGGAGCGATGCGGGCCCCCTCGACGGCCTCTGGAAGACCTCTGACTCTAAGGTTATGTCTCCTGCCCCTATTGTCGAGGTCTTCCAGGTGTCTTTGCATGTCACGAAGTTGCAATGTATGTGTGTCCACATGGTGAGTGGTTTTCGTGATTTGGGCGTCCTGCTTATTCACTTTCTCCTCAACCGACAGTACTCTGCTGTTGAGCGCCCTAATGTCGATGCGAAGTTCTGAAATGGCCGCCGACAGAGTGTCCTTAATGTCGGCGGCAATTGTACGGAGATCCTGTAAGCTCAGTTGAGGCTGATGAGAGGGAGGGAGGACCGGCTCAAGAATAAGAGCGCACTCCGGGGAAGATGTTGGGGGAGCTGTGAGCACAGTGTCAGTCACTGAGGGAGATGAGGCCTGTGAGTGTCTGAGGTGAGTGGGCGCCATATTGTCCCTCGGAGCGCGGAACATTTCTGGGATGGTAGAGGAAAGGCTCCCTGTATTCCTGCGGGGGGAACGTGATCGGGAGGTCGAGGAGGTACGGGAAGCAGTCCCCATAGTTTTGGTCATGTAAAAAGGGTGAAATACCTCGGATATTCAGAAGGCAGGTCGTACGGCTAAGGGAGCTCAGGGTTTAAGCTGCCATCTTCAATCCCGGTCAGGCCACCCACCCCAAACTTTTCTTAAGCTGTAAAAAAAAAAATCTCCCTTCTTACTGGGAGTCCCCACCTGTTCTTTCCACTTGAATGCCTAACTGCTGCAATTAAAGGGTCAATAAGAGAAAAAACTGAAGAATTGACATCCACAAACCAAAGTCTGCTCTCAAGAAGATGGTCACCATTCACTGCACCCCTGCCACACATGCTCCATTTGCAAAGGCCAGACTACAAATGCACAAGAGCCCAAGCCACAACAGGATGACATGGCACAGAGCTGTAAAAAAAAAAAAGAGGGAGAGATAAAAAGAATGAAGTGGCCACATATTTGTAGAAAGCAGCAGAATAACTTGAATGTGAAAGAGGTAGCATATACAAAATAGCAAAAAAAAGGTGTGCAGCTGCCATCACCCAGGCATATTTATATCATACAAAGACCCACAGAAAATGTGCTCATTATCTCATGGGTACATTTAGCAGCCTAGGACTATAAACTATAGCCAGGAGAGCATGGACCTGAAGAGATGTAACCATTTATACTAGACAGAATTGGAAACTTGACACTGCTAGACAGCTAAATGGAGGGATGTAATATGGCTGCAGGTCTGGCCCCTGACCACGGGAGGTAGTGGTAGATGGAAAAGCTAAAGTCTTAAGAAAAAGGAAGCCCGATAAAAAAGGAGAAGGATGCCTGCATCAGAGGTAGAGGGGGTGGGGGGAGAGAGCTTTTTGCTAGGTCAGCCTTCCGGCTTATTGCAACAACAAGGGAGGGAAAGGAGGGGAAGGAGAAGGGGTGAAACTGGAACCAGGGCTAAGTTCTTACAAGCTAGGAGCTAACAGATGGCTTGTATGTAAGGATGAGCCCGGTGTTCGATTCGAACCCATGTTCGAATCGAGCACCGTGTGTTCGCTCGCTCGGCGCGCCCAGAACTATTGGGGCGGCTCGCATCAAATTCGTGTGATGCGAGCGGCCCCCGCAATGCATTGCGGCCCGCGCCGTGCAATGCTGGCTGATGATTCGCCAAGCATGCACTGTGACCCCGCATGCTTGGCCAATCCCAGCGCCGGCAGCGAGGAGAGCCATAATTGGCTACAGGCAGGCTGCCTGTAGCCAATTATAGCTCGGCGGCCTCGCATATTATGTTTCAGACAGTGTCAGCGTGTCAGTGTGCTGATGACTGCTGACAACAATATGTGCTTTATTTCTGGGGATATGAGTGTGCATGCAGTTAGAACAGCATTGCAGTATCACATCTGGGGGGTGTCTATATGTGGCCTGTGAAGGGGGGCAGGTTGCCTGTGCTTAGAACTTTCCCTGCAAAAAAGTTTCATTTTTGCAGGAAGAAAGCTATTTAAATCACTCGCGGCTAATGAATTGAAGGCTCCTGTAACACAGAGAGCTGTCATTCATTAAAAAAAAACAAAAAAAAAAAAAAGCGTAGTGGTCCCCCCAAATTCAATAACCATGCCCTTCAGGTTCTGGGATGGATATTAAGGGGGATCCCAGCCAAAACAAAAAAAAATGGCGTAGGGTCCCCCTCAAAATCCATACCATACCCTTGAGGTCTGGTATGGATTTTAATGGGAACCATAGCCAAAAAAAAATGGCGTGGGGTCCCCCTCAAAAACCAAACTAGACCCTTATCCGAGCACGGCAACCTGGCAGGCCGCGGGAAAAGAGGGGGGGACGAGAGCGCCCCCCCCTCTCGCCTGAACCGTACCAGGCCACATGCCCTCAACTTTGGGAGGATGCTTTGGGGGTCTAAGACCCCTTAAGCACCTTGTCCCCATGTTGATGAGGACAAGGGCCTCTTTCCCCACAACCCTGGCCGGTGGTTGTGGGGGGTCTGCGGGCGGGGGGCTTATCGGAATCTGGAAGCAAGCGCACAGCCCCCCGCGGCAAGCAGAGGCACCCCCAGATCCCGGCCCCCCTGTGTGAAATGGTAAGGGGGGTACAAAAGTACCCCTACCATTTCACCAAAAAAATTGGCAAAAATGGTAAAAAATGACAGGAGACAGTCTTTGACAATTCCTTTGATTAAAATCTTCTTTCTTCTTTCTTCATCCTTCGTTTCTTCATCTTCTCCTTCGTTCATCTTCTTCATTTTTCTTTTTCTCTCTCCTTTTCTTTCTCCTCCTTGATCCGCTTCTTCTTGCGCTGGTCTTCTCGACCTTCTCGTCCGGCATCTTCTTCCGTCGGCGTCGGTGTCTCTGTCTCTTCTTGGGCCGCTCCGCCGCAATGGGAGGGCTCCCGCTGTGTGAGGCTCCGCTCCGTCATGACCGGTCTTTTATAATGGAGGGCACCTGGTGAACCCGCCCCCTCTGACGCACAGGGACGTCATGGGGAATTCCAGATGGCTTTCCCCATGACGTCATAGGGGGGCGGGGTCACCAGTGCCCTCCGTTTTAAAAGACCTGTCAGATGAAGCGGAGCCTCACACAGCGGAGCCTCCCATTGCGCGGAGCGCCCAAGAAGACAACCGACACCGACGCCGACGCCTACGGAAGAAGATGCCGGACGAGAAGGACGAGGAAGAAACGCAAGACGAGAAAGCCAGCGCAAGAAGAAGCGGATCGGAGGAAGAAGAAAATGGAAGAAGAAGATGAAGGAAGGAGAAGATGAAGAATCCGATGGATGAAGAAAGAAGAAAGAAGATTTTACTAAAGGAATTGTCAAAGACTGGTCTCCCTGTCATTTTTTACCATTTTTGCCACTCATTTTGGTGAAATGGTAGGGGTACTTTTGTACCCCCTTACCCATTTCACACAGGGGGGGCCGGGAATCTGGGGGTCCCCTGGTTAATGGGGGCTTCCAGATTCCGAATAAGCCCCCCCCGCCCGCAGACCCCCACAACCACCGGCCAGGGTTGTGGAGTTGAGGCCCTTGTCCTCATCAACATGGGGGACAAGGTGCTTTAGGGGTCTTAGACCCCCAAAGCATCCTCCAATGTTGAGGGCATGTGGCCTGTTACGGTTCAGGCGAGAGGGGGGGCCCGCTCTCGTCCCCCCTCTTTTCCTGCGGCCTGACAGGTTTGCGTGCTAGGATAAGGGTCCTGGTATGGATTTTGAGGGGGACCACGCCATTTTTTTTGGCTAGGGTTCCCATTAAAATCCATACCAGACCTCAAGGGTATGGTATGGATTTTGAGGGGGGGACCCTACGCCATTTTTTTTATTTTTATTTTTTGGGCTGGGATCCCCCTTAATATCCTTCCCCAGACCTGAAGGGCCTGGTTATTGAATTTGGGGGGACCCCTACGCTTTTTTTTTTCCATTTTTTTTATTTTTTATCAATGACTTTTTTTTATGAATGAGTTTCAATGAATCACTGTTCTCTGTGTTACGGGAGCCGTGAATTAACATTAGCCGCGAGTGATTTTAAATAGCTTTTTTACTTTCAAAAATGACACTTTGCGCAGAGACAGTTCTAAACACGGGAAACATGCGCCCCTTTACAGGCATACTATAGACACCCCCCAGGTACGAAATTTAAAGGAATATTACACTTTTATTGTTTCAATTTAAGCATTATTAAAATCACTGCTCCTGAAAAAACGGCCGTTTTTAAAAAAAAAATTTGCATTGATACATGTCCCCTGGGGCAGGACCCAGGTCCCCAAACACTTTTTATGACATTAACATGCATATTAGCCTTTAAAATGAGCACTTTTAATTTCGAACGTTCGCATCCATTATAACTAATAGGGTTCTAAAGCTCGCACGGACTTTAGGTCCGTT